>BFEA01000814.1:347459-361071 GCA_003427395.1 Chara braunii | reverse complement strand
GCAGTTGACCAAGCTGTTACTTGGCTACCATTGCGGGGCCCTCAGGCGCTGAAGATACCAAGGCCCTCTCCAGTGAGTTTGAGAGCACCCCTCTTGTATTTGAGAGTCTCAAACCCTCTTCCTCTATCCTTCTTACTCTGAGTCTGGTCTTATTCTGAGGGGAAGGCGCCAGGCGGGATTGCAACCCGTAGAACCGCATCAAGACTTTGTGGGGAGTCCACCCACCGATTGCGGGAGCTCTACCGGAGCCTAGGCGAGGCTGTGGAGGCAGGGAACCGTTAGGTAGCCATTGTTGTTCGCCCTCGGCTGGTCTACCTCTGCGATTGCAACTCATTAGCTCTCGTATTGTGGACTGGTAGCTCGGCGAGGATACGCCCACCGAAGGGAGGTGACAGCTCCCGTAAGGTGTAAGTAAGTCGTGCCTCGCGTAGGCCGTATCCTGTTGTAGGGGCTCGCGAGAGGTATGGTTGGCGCACTCGGCCGGAGCGGCTTAAGGAAGCTCCACATGTATTATATGCGACGAAGGACTTAAACCAACTCCTGCGTGACGCGGCCGGGAGGGTCCCGCGCTGCCTCGTGTGGTGGCGGACCGATGCGCTCGACAGGTGGCGCCGTTGCCGGGGATGACGGTTGCCTACTGTTGTCCCTGGAGGAATGACATCCGGTTATGAGGTTGATTGAAAGAAGGCATAAGGGAAATAATGAAAGGATAGGGAGGAATAAAGGATGGTTAAGCATATGTTGTCCGACTGTCGATTGGGGTTAGGGGAAGTTATAAGGGACGACCGCGTTAGTAATGGGTAAAGTATATAGTAAAGAGTTAGGTAGAGCGGGTGGAATAGACCGGTCAAAGTATAATGCTGAATAAGGGGATGTACTTGTTTTCTCTTATCAGGAAGCTTGAAAAGAAGAGGCTGCCAAGATGCCTGAGACTGGCGGCGCATCGGATGATCCCAGGAAGGGCCTGACGCTCGATGACCTCATTGCGGCCATTGACCGGCATGAAAGGAACCCGAGCAATATCCCTAAGGTCGATACCTTTCATTTTTGTGGGGAGAGAGTCTCAGACTGGCTGGAGCGGGTGGAACAGGCTTTGGTAGGGCGGTCGGATGTTGTAAAGTTTCAACGCATTCTCCAGTACGTCCACCACAGCTACCACCAAGAAGTGAAGAAAGTCATAAATGCGGCCCAAGGTAGCTGGGAAAGGTTCAAGGAAGGAATGCTGAGGAAGTACCGCCTGGAAGACGGATTGTTGACCACCACGGACCTTGAGGCGATGAACAAAGAGGACTTTACGACGATAGGGGCCTTTGTTCAAGAATTCAAGAAAAGGGCACGGAAGGTCCATGGGATTTCGGAGCAGGCGCAGTGTGCTATCTTCCTGGGGCTACTTACGGCATCGGAGGCCGTCGAGCTGACAAGGCATGGAGGAGGCAGCACCAAGCTCACCTGGGCCACCATTGACAAAGGGGTGGAAGTCGGATGCTTGGACCAGGTGGAGCAACGCCAGGTACGCCTGTAAAGGCAGAAGAGAAAGGAAAGAGATGCGACCGCTTCTGGGACCCCGGGAGTAAAAAGGATTGTTACGGACGTACTGACGCAGCTGGGGTATGGGACAGAGCCGGTGGTGCAGAGAAGGGTAGTGACGGTTGTCTAGGTAAAAGGAAAGGAGCCAGTGGTGGAGGAGGCCGTTCAGGAGGAACTCTGGGAAGAGGAAGAGTCGGTGCCGCAGCACCTGACGAAGGCCCAACGCAAACTGCATAACTTGGCGCAGGGTGGGCAGGGGTCAGGAAAAGGGCATACGCCCCAGGCCTTGGCGGTCACTCCTCTAAATGTGGCGGCTCCATCGTTTAGTGAGGGCCCCTCTCAAGGAGGGGCACCCTCCTACGGACAGTGGCCCTGGCCGGTGATCAATGCAATTGTGCCATGGGGTAGCCCGCCGCCAGTAGCCTGGCCATAAATGAGTATGCCGCCACCCATCTACCCTGCAGCCCAGGCCCAGCCTACGACCCCGCCGCCGTCACCCGCTCCCAGTTCACAGGGAAGCGTGGCTGGAGGTGGGAACCAGGGGCAGGGCAATCAAGGCAACGGAGGAAGGGGTGGAGGAAGGGGGCGAGGCAGGAATGGCGGCGGACGAGGGGGACAATGGAATGGTCAAGGCCGGGGGAGTCAAGGCCAAGGGAACCAAGGCCAGGGGTATCCAGGCCAAGGGGACCAAGGCCAGGGGGATCAAGGAAGTCAAGGGTACGGAAGGGCCCGCTTTGACTGGAGGTCGGCCATCTGTCAACACTGTGACAAGCAAGGCCACACTATAAGGTTCTGTAATATAAGGCGAGAAGATGAGAGGAGCGGACTGATTTTCTCCACTATGGACGGAAACATTTATGACCAGTTTGGGGAGTCCATTGACAGAAGGCTCGGAGGAGTGAGAGCGGAAGCCCAACGAAGGGCGGCGGCCGGGCCGCCGCCTCCTGCCACGTTTAGGCTATGGCAGGAGAAGGAAGAACCATCGATGGGGATAGAGGAATTTAGGCTATGGCAGGAAAAGGAAGAAACACCGATTGGAATAGAGGAAGTGGGGAGCGATGAGGAAGTGACTCAAGGGCCACGAGGAGGAAGTAAGAGGGAAGAGCCTATAATCATCGAATCGGACGACGAGGATGAGGAAAGGAGGACTGAACTGCTGTTCGTCTTGTTGGGGAAAATGGAGGACCTGCTGGATAAGATGGGGAGGTACCAATAGAAATTGGTCGGTCTCTGTGAGGAAGTGAGGGAATGGAAGTCTAGCATCCCCAAGGTGTTCCTCTATGACTCCGGTCCGGAGTCAGCGCCTGGGCGACCCGGAGTAAATGTGGTGGGGTCGGGCCCACAATCGGGAGTGATGGGGAGACCCCTCACCCCGCAGGCCCGGCTGGCGCAGGCAGCGCGAACGAGAAGTCAAGCCAAGGCCAGTGCCAGCCAAGAGCCTCCGAGGAGGGAGCCGGAACAAGAAAAAAGGAAAGAGGACGTGGAAGTGGAGGATGACGATGATGAGGAGGAAGAAGACGAGAGACTGCGTCGAGAAGAGGATCAGAGAGCGGAGCAGCGGGCAAGGAGAAAGAGAACCAGGGAAGAGGCTGAGCCAGTCATGCGTGACAGACCGCCCAAGAAGAAAAAGTACGCGGTTCGGTTGGAAGAGGGGTTTGACGTAGAGCGGGTGATCGACAGGCTGCTATTAGGGCATAACGATCTCATGACCCTGAAGGAAATCCTGGCGTCAGCCCCGCGGCCCCGCGATGAATTAAAGGGAGGTTGTCGCGGCGCTTGGTGCCCAACGTCCATCTAGGTACGACTCTGCCCAAGGAGGCAGAGTGGGCGGAGTCGCGCACGAAGATGGATTGGAAGTGCGTGGTCTGCGACATGGTGGATTTGGTGGTGAAGGGTTCCAAGTGTGCAGCAATGGTGGACACCGGGGCAAATGAACATCATCCGGGAGGCGGACGCTATCAGATTCGGACTGGATATAGACCGATCTGATTGCGGAATTCTACATGGAGTCAGTTGCAGGGCCGTGTTTTGTGGGACAGCCTCGAATGTACTCATCGAGGTTGGAAAGGTAAAGGCCCGAACTTGCTTCTTCATCATGCCGGACGTGGACCACGAGATCCTCCTAGGAAGGTCATTCCTGAGCAGGACGGAGACCGTGATGTTCAATAAGCATGACGGGACAATAATTTTTCTCCTATGTGACCGTGCCTGCGGGAATTACGAGATAATTACCTGCAAAAATACAGGACCGAGGAGTATAAGGAACCGGCCCAACCCAGGATCCTTCACGATCGAAGAGTCGGAAAGTGAGCGTCGGAGGCTCCGGGCGGAACCGGAGGGGGAAGAGAAGGTGGAAGCATTTTTCCTAAGCCTGTTGGACGTCGGGAAGGCCATGGACTTGGTGGCCGCGCATGAGATGGCAGATCCGGATGCCATCCAGGCCATGAGGGAGCAGGTCCTGGAATGCCCCGAGGCGGGGAGGTTGAAGCTGGTATATCGTCTTCCGGACGGCGGGAGGAACCCCGCATCAGCGCAGGCGCAATCTGTGAGTCGGCCTTTTTTAGGGGACGGCTCAAACAGGGTTCCCAAAGGTGGTGCAAGACGGTAGAGAAGAAGTGTCGCCCGGTTTCCGTCCTCGTTAGAGAAGACGAGGAAGCATACTACGAGAGGGAACGAGGGTTGATACGGCGAATGAGTGAGAGTGCTGTAGCAGGACCATGTCTTATCAACGAAGGGAATGAGGGGAAGTTGATTATAGAGGAACCCGACTTCCTGCTGCCTCAGGAACGAACATTGATGGTGGAGTTGATGAAGAGGAAGCATCGCGCCTATGAGTTTAGTGACGAGGAGCGTGGCAGGCTGGATGTGGACAAGATACCTATGATCCGCATCCACACCGTGCAACACGAGCCTTGGATCATGAGAGGGGCGCGATATCCTAATTGTGACGAGGAAAAGAAGGTGGTGGATTACCTCGACGGCAAGATACGTACACACGTCGCTGACTATTCGAGTAGACCGTATGCGTCCCCGTGGTTCTGCTTCATCAAGCCTAACGGGACGCTGCGGTGGGTGCAAGATTTGCAAAGGCTGAATGCGGTGACCGTGCATGATGCTGGAGGATTGCCCAATGCGGACGCGCTGTCGGAATCTTGTGCTGGAAGGCCTATAATCTCACTTATAGACCTTTACTCAGGATATGATCAGATCCCGGTCTACCCGCCGGACAGGCCGGTGACGGCTATGCACACGCCACGGGGACTAATCCACATGAACGTGGCCCCACAAGGGTGGACCAACGCGGTAGTAATGGTCCAACGGGCCATGATTCGGGCTATGCAGTCAGTCAGCCCCCATATCACACAGCCATACATCGACGATTTGGCGGTGAAGGGGCCGGCAGTGAAGGAGAGCGACGAAGTCTTGCCAGGGGTAAGGCGCTTTGTTTGGAAGCACATCCAGGACCTCGAAAAAGTCATGAGCCTGCTCGAGGAGCATAACCTCACGGCGAGCGGGGCCAAATCTAGACACTGCATGAGGGAAGCGACTATCTTTGGGTTCGTCTGCAGCGAGAAGGGCCGAAGGCCGGATGTGAAAAAGACGGACAAGATTACTGAGTGACCAGTTTCTTTCCACTCAATAACTGATGTCAGGAGCTTCCTTGGTACGTGTGGATTTTGGAGGGCCTTCGTCAAGAACTTTGCCGCTAAGACTTAACACCTGAGGAAGTTAGTCCATCAGGATCAGGAATGGGTCTGGGGTGAAGAGCAAGAAGAGGTGGTGGCCAGAATGAAGGAGGAATTTCGAGAAGGAGGGTTGGTATTGGGAGCGCCAGATTATGATGCCACGGAGACGCGACCCTTCATTGTCGAAACGGATGCGGGGCTGACTGCCTGAAGGGGGAGTTCTAATTCAGGACATGGAAGGAAAGGAGAGACCCTTGAGATTTGAGAGTCGGACTCTCTGTACGACCGAGAGGAACTACTCTCAGTTCAAGAGGGAGACCCTTGCCGTCCTCCACTGTCTGCGGATCTTCCGAAACTACATCTTCGGCAGGAGGTTTATTTTGAGAGTGGATCCGACCGCCCTGGCCTACTCTCTAAGGAATTACGTCCCATCGGATCCGATGGTTGCCAGGTGGCTGACGTACATCTGGATGTTTAATTTCGAGTTGGAGCGGATTCCTGGCAGTAAGAACCGAGCAGACGGGCTGAGTCGGATCAACTGGGATAAACAGGAAGGGGAGGCGGTGGAGAATATGCCCCCAGTTGCTGGATTTCTGGATCAGGAGGAAGATGTTCGTCTCCATATCAACAAGTGGTCGCCGCGAGTACCCAGCTGTGTAGGCTATCCTATCTGGCAAGCGCCGAGTGGGTATGAACGGAGGGCCGAGCTAGTCCTCAAACCCTTCGAAGAAGAGGATCCCTGGGGTGGTAAGGGTGTTCAGTGGATGATGGAGTTGGCGCTGGCTAGTTCGCATAGTCTGGTGGAGGACATGAGGACGATCGAGGAAGGACCAGGCCAGGTAGAATTGCTCGAGGACCTGATGAGAGGAATGTATCTCCTCGTCAACATGTTATTGCAGGAAAGCCTCGACCAGTCAGGCTCATTGAACCCGGCAGGGAATGTGGACGAAGTGCCCGAGAGTCAGGACGACGAGTTCGAGGAAGGGGAGATTAAGGAGGCCTTTCGTGCAGAGGAGTATGACGGGATCTACCTAGAGCTGGGACTCCTTCTGTCTTGCGAAAGGCGGCTAAGGGATGCGAGCGATAGGGCTCAGAGGATAATGCAGCGCTACTTAGTGCGAGACGACCACCTTTTCGTAAGGAGAGAAGTCGGGAATCCCAGGAGAGTCGTCTGCGGTAGTAATCGTCAGATTGACGTCATAGCGGCACTTCATGACGGCATTGCAGGAGGGCATCGAGGGGTACAAGCCACGTATGCCAAAATAAGTGAGCTATACTACTGGGATGGGATGATGGACATGATCGGAAAGTTCTGTCGATCTTGCGTGCCCTATCAGGAGAGATCCCGTTTGAGGCAAGGAGAGCCGTTACACCCAAGGTTAGAGCGGGAGGAGGGAGCCGTAGTGCATCTCGATCTGCTTTTCATGCCGCTTGGGGATCAGGGCTATAATTACATCTTCGATGCGCGCGATAACCTGTCTGGCTTCGTAGATGGGCGTGTCATTCGTACCAAGACTGGTCCAGCCTTGGTTAGCTGCATCGAGGAGTACCACCTGCGTTATCCTTTTGTCAGAGAGTTTGTAATGGTTAGGGGATTTGAGTTTACCTGCCAGGATGTGCAAGAACTGCTATCAAGGTATGGTGTAGTAGCTAACTACACTACGGCCGCGCACCCCCAGGCAAATGCTCCAGTGGAGAGAGGGCATAGTACCATTACGAACCTCCTGGCCAAGTGGACCGGAGGTAGGCCTAATCAATGGCCAAGGTACCTAAGGTCGGCATTCTTTGTTGAAAATATTACAGTAAAAAGATCCACCAAGTACGGACCGGCGACGTTGTGGTATGGAAGGCACGCCACTTTCCCAATCGAGGATCTGGAAGTTAGCCTGTCATTTGAAGAATTGCTCGATATTCGGGCGCGACAGATAGGGGCGATAGAGGAAAGGATCCAGGAGGCGTCCGATCAGGTGGCGAGAAGCCGTATGGATGATAAGGCTCGATGGGATCAGTCTGCACGGGTGAGGAAAGTACCTTTGCCAGTTGGGGACGTCGTGCTCCTCTACGATTCATCTTTGGAGAAGCAATGGTCCAGGAAACTCGATAAGAGGTGGTTAGGTCCCTACCGGATCGTACGGGTTGGAGACTTCGGAGCATACCAGATTGAGGAGCTGAATGGGACTGAGTGGAAGGATTGGGTATCTGGAACGCGGTTGAAGAAATTTGTGGCGAGATAAGAGGTAAGAGAGATGATCTGACTATCTTTAGAATAGAGGCGGTAGGTTGTGTAGGTCAGATAGGTTGCATGCTACATAAGTGTGGTCTGGCCCGAGCTTGCTTTGACTATCACCTGTTTGCTTACCCCAATGTGTGCCTGTTGTCTCCTTCGCCTGTTGTGCAGGTCTGACTTTACGAAGACAGCCATGCCAAGAGGAGGGAAGGGGACACGGCCCCCTCGGAGGCCGTTGGGCGCATCAGGAGGGTATGAGCGGCATGGGCCTCGTCATCGAGAGAGCACTCCAGAGTATGATGGTGACGATATCGAGCTATTCCTGGACAGTTTCTGGGAGCACGCGAGGCGTATGGGTTGGACTGTGGCTCAGGGGATTGAGAGGCTGAGGGGAGTTGGCAGGTTCGAGGAGCCTGTAGCTCGGATCCGCAGGGAGGCGACGACGAGGTCAGAGGTGGAGATGAGGATGCAGGAGCTGCGGCCCTCGCCTATGGGACCTGATGGCAGGCCGATCCGCCTGGAGATTGGGAATGCGTCGGACTTCATCCCCGCTTTTGAGTGGTTCATGCAGGGGCAAGGTATACCGAGAGACGATTGGATGCAAACACTACCACTTTGGACCAGGAAGGCGGAAAGACCACTGGCTAGGCAGGTCAGAGACATGGCCCGGGACTAGGAGAGCTACAGAGCACATCTGAGAGAGGCCTTTTGACGGCCAGAGCCCCCTCAGCCCAGAGTTGAGAGGCGTCAGAGGAGTCAGAGGCAGAGGGACCCTGAGCCCAGGGAGGCGAGACCATCTCGAGGAGGACGAAAGGCCCTAGCTAGGAGAGAGGAGGAACCGGAGCCGGAACCAGAGGCTGAGGAGCGAGGGGCGTACCCTGAGTGTGGGTTGGGACCAGTGGAGTTCTATCGGTTTACCGAGGGTGGATTGAGGAGGTCGCCAGCACGCACACAGGAGGAGCCGCCAGCGTCTGAGGGGCCCTTGAGGGAGTCGGAGGCGCATTTGGATGTCTCTCCGTGGAGAGTGTCGCCTCGGGGTGAGGAGCATGGAGAGCAGGTGGAGGAGGTGCCACGAGAGGAGGTGCCACGAGAGGAGGTGCCATGAGTGGGGATGCCACGAGAGGAAGTCCGAGATGCTCAGCGAGAGAGAGGGCTAGGCGATGAGGGGAGACGTGCAGGAAAGGAAGTGATAGAGGTTGGAGAGGACACGCCCCCTCAGACGCCAGTGGTGGGCTTGAGACTCGGGGGCGCACCAGGGAGCGCTTGCCAGGCAGCAGAGGGGTTGCAGAGAAAAGAAGCCCCATTGCCTTCATCAGAAAAGGCTCCTTCGCCAGAGAGGAGGGCAAAAAGGAGGAGAGAGAGGGCAGCTGTAAGGAGAGAAGCCTTGACCCTGATTGACAGGCACCTAGCAGCTCATGCCCTGGAGCACCCAGACCTGGAGGAGCCAGCACCTGCAGAGCCGCGCCGGGAGCCGTGCCAGCCCGAGAAGGAGGTGGAGGCAGAGATCCCAAAGAGGGTCGACCTCCGCAAGAGGGAGAGGGCGCCAGCTGGAGAAACAGCTGAAGAAAAGAGGGCGAGAAGAAGCACGAGGATAGAAGAGATATGGCAAGAGAGGCAGAGGTTGGAGGCAGCAGGGGCACTTCCAGAGCAGCGGCAGGAAAGACAGAGATTGGAGGCAGCAGGGGCGCTCCCGGGTCATCCACCCAGCGAGCCGGCTAAGGCTCCGAAAATCCCAGAGATGTAGAGGGACTTCTGGGAGCAGAGAGGAGAGGAACTTCCTTCGCCAACCAAAGCCGGGTTTGGGATAGCAAGTAAGGCAGAAGAGAGGTTGGATCGCAAAATCAAGTTCCTGGCCAAGACAACTTTTGACCGACACTTGTTGTTGGAGAGCGATCTGGCGGGGAAAAAGACCAGAGAAGAAGACCATGGAGTACGCCTGGAGGCTATGGAGGTGGAAATCCAGGAACTCAGGGCATTGGTGGCCAGTCAGGCAGCTATCATCGAAAGCCTAAGGCAGCAATCTCAGGGAAGAGCGGACAAGTCGGAGAGCAGCCGGCAGGGAGAGCAGAGGCAGTCAGGACATGGTTTGCCAGGACAGCCATCTGCAGCAGAGGCTCGCCAGGAGCCACCTATGGGGAGAGTTATCCTGGAGCCAGAGGAGGCGAGAGCCCAGAGGGAGGCAGAGAGAGAGGCCTTTGAGTTCAGAGCCCCTACTGAGCTCGCGACGCTACCTGTAGCAGCGGCGGGCCCAGTCATACCTTTAGCAGTTGAGGAGGGGCTACCACCGCCTAGCAGTGAGCCACCTCAAGGCTTAGCAGAGGGATTCATGGACGTGCTCCTTGAGGCAGTGCATACTATGCAGGAGGAGGCGAGTTTGTTTTCGCCTGAGCAGAGGATAGAGGAGCCTCTAGAGAGAGAGATGAGGATTGAGGCAGGGGGTGTCATCGAGGGCGGGTTCCAGAGGTTGGGCACGCCTGAGTATGGGCCAGAGGGGATTGAGGATCGACCAGGGCCGAGTACCCAGGAGGCAGAGACAGGAGAGGAGCCTTTGGATATGCCTTAGAGCCATGAGCTGAGCAGGGAGGCCAGCGAAGCACCGTCGTCACCAAGATCTCAAAGAGGAAAGTAGAGATCCAGGAAGTGGTTTGATACGTCCTGCTTCTTCCGTACAAAGGAGGGGCATCGAGCCTTGCAGTGTCCTAAGTTCTTGAAGGACAAGGCTGAAGGGAAGGTTATAGAGGAGGGAGGCAGGATGTATGATAGACAGGGTAGAATAGTAGAGAGATCTGCAGATGGGGGTAGGGCTAAGCTGTATAGGCAAAACCAGGAGGAGATGAGTGAGTAGGACTGGGTTACCTATATGGTTGACATGTTGTGTATAGGACCAGAGCAGGACAGGGTGATGTCCTTTAGACCTAGGTGGTTGTTGTATTTGTTGGGCAGTTCGGATTGTTTTTTTGTTGAATCTGCCATCTTGAGGACCAGGACATGGTAGATGAGGAGCGTACATACTTAGGTGGCCTACATCCTGATCTTCAAAGGACAGACCCAACTTGTATTTTGAGGAGGATATCCTTGTGAGTGTGGATTTGAGTGAGTTGAGTGAGTCACAGTGTGGAGACATTTTTTTTTGTACAGGATATCTTATCCCTGAGTGTATGTTGGAAACATTTTGTGTGGGATATTTTATCCCTGAGTGTATATTATATCGAGATCTTTTGGGGACTACTTGTTGTGTATGACGATCACTCTCACACTCACTTGTGTGGTCCTGGCTTGATGGATGATGATTTGGTGTGAAACATGCCCGAGGAAATATCTCATGTGCCTTGTACCTTGTGAATCTGGATGAATGTGAACTGTCTACTCGCCGGTATACTCGTGCGATCCGCCCCTGGGCAGATGAGAGAGACGAGTATAAGGCAAGGAAGCGCAGTCTGTTTTGTGAAAGGATGTGAGGATCATGAATATTTGTATGGTGAGTGTTCTATTGTTGAGCTGTGTAGAAGACCCATAAGTTGGTTTTTTTATATAGATCATATGATGAGTGGGACACCTGTGAATGGAAAGGTTGTCCATTATCTATTTGGAAGACGCATCTTCAGAGAGAGAAGATGTGTTAAAGAAAAGGTCGCGAGGGAGTTCATCCTAGAGAGAGAGGGATGGCCGAGAGACCTATTGAAGTGAGACCTCCTCTATAAATGAGGTGGTTAATAAGATTAATAAATGGAAGGTTGACTTTGAGTAATAAAAGACTGACGAGAGGGACCAAATTTTGTTTGACTATTAATGGAGTTTTTGAATGTCGCAAATGGTGCATTTTAAGAGATGTCATCAAGATGTGTGACTTTCTTGCTCTGATCAAGCTAGGAGGTCACGGCCTTGTGAATCAGGCGGTGATTTTGTTTTGTGATTGTGGAGAGGTTGTCGTGCTTCCTCTGTGTTGTCCCACAGAGGGACTGGTAAATACCTTTATATGCGACAGGTCTACGCATAGTCCTGCAGTAGGCTTGTATTGTTGTGACACACCGTCCGACCGCTTGTGCTAATCTTGGACATTTATAAGAGACCCAGCTAGGGGTATAACTAGCATCACTAAGGCGCAACCCTTAGTGTTGGCCGCTGTTTGGCACAACCTAAGCAGAGGGTCTGCGTTTGGCCAAGGGGGTAAAGACTTAAAGGAGCGTGAACGCCTAGGAGGGTTTTACTCCTACGGAGAGGCGTGGGATAAGAGTCGAGTCATATGAGTCTTTTTGAGGAGGTCCTGATTGAATGCTTATCAGGAATAGCCTATCGTGGCACAACCCGCGAAGGCACTACCGCTGAAAGAACAATGCGGTGGGCCGTAGATCTGGAATGATCACCCAGACTATGGTGGGCCAAGATGGAGACCTAGCCTTCCTGTACGAGACTACAGGGAGGCTTATGTGGAGATTTATACGATATATTTATATGTGCTTAATGTGAAGATTTTTTTTGAGGGAGGCGAGAGAATGCGTTCAAAGGTCTCGGTTAAGGCCCGCGCACCTAGTCACGACCTTGGTTTTAGGGGAAGGGCTGGGGGCACACAACGAGAAGCCGACGGTTGTCTAGGGCACAGGAAAGAGGACGGTGAGAGGTCCATTGGAACTTATGCTGTAGTACAGTGAGGAGTACCCCGATGTCCGAATGTCAGGGTGACGGAGACCCAGGTTAGAATCCTGGCAGCATAAAGTTGTGTTTGGCATGGATTATTGGAGGCCTCAACCCTGGGTCTGTCGGCCAATCGGATTGGTACCCTGCTTGTCAGCACGTTTGGGATTGTGGTTGAATTAATAGCTTGATCCTGCGAAGCGACGGGGACGTCGCTTAATATGGTCCAGTAAGCTGTCGGCGCGAATACCCTTACAAGGGTATCCGCCCTGGTTTTTGCAATTGACAGGAAACAAGCCTAGTTTGAAAGTTCAAAATATGTTGTGTAAGGCTTGGTAATGTCCTAGAGCTACGCTGACTGAATAATTGACCGGAAATAGAGGGTATGTGAGCGCGCAGTTCAAGGCGCGCGTGTGATTTCTCATTTTAATCGGGAAGCCGATGTGGTCTTTTCCCGTGATTAAACCAGGGGGTTGGAATTCTTTGAGTCCATTGGCCGGCATGCCTGGCCAGGGGTAGAACTGGCGCGCCGGTGGGCATGCGGGAAGGCTACGCGCGAGTTGGTAGGCCGGTGCGGACACCCAGTGGCCATGGGGGCAAATGAGGGTTGAAGGAACGGCCAGGGCGGTATCTTGATCATGAGCACCGCGCGGTACCACCTTATATGGGTGGTTGCGTTTGCTGATACCAGGCTTGGGCTTAGCCCTATAGGTTACAGTACCAGACTCACACGACAGAAGTGCGGGGTTCGAGGCCTGCACGTGGCGCGAGGGAGCAGCGGAGCGTCATAGAAGGAAACTGATGGGGTTGAAGGCCAATGAGGCTATCCTCCCTCAGTTTTGGTGATGTGTGCGGCGACAGGCCCGGCCTGAGGGACTGGCGAGGAGCCAGTAGTTCCCGTTCCCCGTTGAAAGCCTGTATAATAAACGGGCTTTATTTTTCTCGTCTTTTTACTTTTTTTTTTTTTTTTTTTTTTTTTATAATTTAGTGGGTACACCCATGAATCGTAGGAAACACAGGCCGAGAGACCTTGGCACTATCGTGGGGGCAGCACCCCGGTTAAAGTGCTTGGGGCGTCCGATGAAGTCGGAGCGACACAGAAAAAATTAGCCTGTGCCCCTACGCGCGGATGACACGCATAAAACCGGGAAAAAGGGTCGGCACCGGTGTTTGTTTGACAACACTAATTCGACGAGCTGCGCGGATCGAAAGGACTAATGCAGAGTTGCGTTAGCAGGAGCTCCGTTGACAGCAATAGGGAGACGAGAAGGAAGACGAGAATGAGGTAGAGAAGAAGGCGACGGGGAGCAGGGTCTGTAGACGGTGAGGAAGAAGGATGAATCGGGACAGGGTCGGACGCCGGGTACAGGCGCAGTGAGCAGAGGTGAGGTGGCGGAGAGAAGGTCGGGCGCTGTACGATAACAGCGCTGGTCGGGGAGGCAACGGGCGACGAGCGCCAGGCACAGGGTGGTAAGGAGGAGGGAATGAACTTGGACGCGGGCGGCGCCAGGTGCATTCTGCGATGGGGATGGAGGAAACA
>BFEA01000814.1:330778-345284 GCA_003427395.1 Chara braunii | reverse complement strand
GCAGTTGACCAAGCTGTTACTTGGCTACCATTGCGGGGCCCTCAGGCGCTGAAGATACCAAGGCCCTCTCCAGTGAGTTTGAGAGCACCCCTCTTTTATCCAAGAGTCTCAAACCCTCTTCCTCTATCCTTCTTACTCTGAGTCTGGTCTTGTTCTGAGGGGAAGGCGGCAGGCGGGATTGCAACCCGTAGGACCGCATCAAGACTCTGTGGGGAGTCCACCCACCGATTGCGGGAGCTCTGCCGGAGCCTAGGCGAGGCTCTGGAGGCACGGAACTGACAGGTAGCCAATGTTGTTCTCTCTATAAAACCTGTTATAACCCTTATCTGTAATGCCCATTGCATCGCTGACTAAATATATAATGTGCAGAACTACTCTATTTTTGGTTTGACCTTCAGGACACTGAACAAGACTAAGTAAAGGAATGTCTGTTCAAGTTTCAGTTTCAACTTTATTGGTTGTATTAAGTCAGACTGTTGAAAAGAACTGCATCAGGGAAGGGCAGGATGATGGGAGGTTTTGTATGATGATTGACCGGGTCACTAAGGATGGGGAGTCCCCATAAGTTTGGGGAACCCCAGTGCTTTGTTTTATTATGGTTTTGCATGGAGGAGTCAGAGCCTTCTATAAGTTTAGGGGGTCTGATTGCTCTGGAGGCTGGGATGTCCCCATAAGTTTGGGGAGACCTAGTGCTGTGATCTGCATGGAGGGTCAAGTTGTTCTGTTAGTTCAGGTGGCCTGACTGCTCTGACCTGTAAGGGGTTTGATTGCGCTTGATTTCCAGGGACTCAAGGCGCTCAATAAGTTTTGGTGCCCTAAGTTACCTTGTTTTCTCTGGGTTTTCTTAAGTTTCTTTTGTTTCTGAACGAGGGGACCGAGCTGTTCTGTAAGTTCAGGTGACTCTGTCCCTTCCTGCTCTTTATTTTAAAGAAATAACCTTGCCAAAGGAGCAGATCCTTCTGTAAGTTCAGGGGATCTCACTCGATGCCACATACATGATGGTTCGGACAGAAACGAATCTGGCAGAGAGTTAGACCATTCTGTAAGTTCAGGGGGTCTGGCTCTAAGCCTCGCACATGCTGGAACCCAATGGTTTTAACTAGGCTATACTTCACTACTACTCTATCTAAGAACGAGCTAATCAGACTGTTCTATAAGTTTAGGTGGTCTGACTATAGCCGTATCACAACTGGAAGAAAGTATAACTAAGAATAAAACTGGTGGTAAACTGGGGCAGACTGAACTTAAGTTAGTTCAATCATATGCAGCCTTAGAAGACAAAGGTAAAGACAAGTATATATAATTTAGATACTTTAAACAGTTCAGGGCGACTAGAGTGGTCTAGTCATGTGCCCAAAGAAGAGAAAAGTAGTTGTGCCCTCTGTTTGTGTATGCTTGGCCAAGTCAGAACGCTCTATAAGTTTAGGTATTCTGACTCTAGGCCTGGCTTAGTTGGGCGCGCTCTGTAAGTTCAGGGGGTCGGACCTATGCCTTATGTAAGCTGGGTATAAAGGGTTAAGTCATTGAGAGATCATGAGCTATTGTTTTGTTCAGGTTCACTTGGGGCTGGTGAGGGTACTTACCTTTGTGGTTTGGCCTGTATGTGACTGAGTGAGGTTACTACTTAGTCTGAGTTTCAGATTGATAGGTCGTTGCTTTAGTTGCTCGCCACGTGCTAGAGCCATAGGAGTTAGTGTCAATTCCTGCATTTTTTGTAGCCACTTTTTTTAATACTTAGATCAATTCTCGCATTTTCAGATATTTTTTCTTATACTTGGCTTTATATAAATCTTGGCAAGCAACTTTCTCTACGGGCAGCGCTGCCGAAATTTCTACAAATCCAAGGAGTTAGTCGAATTTTGGCTTGTCAAAAGTTGAACTTTGTCTTTTCTCTTATCTGACTTAGTTAAAATCTGGGAAGTCTCCTTTTCTAAAGGGAGTGCTGCCCAAATTTTTGCTAATTCAGGGAATTAGACAAAATTGAATTTTGAGAAGTCAAAGTCACTTTCAAATTCTAGATTTAGCCTTGTATAAATTTTGGAAGAGCACTTTTCTAAAGTGAGTGCTGCCCAAATTTCTGCTATTTCGGGGAGTTAGATAGAATTTGACTCTCCAGAGTCAGAAATTATTTCTGCTTTCATATCCGACTTAGTATAAATCTGGGAAGTGTCCCGTTCTTAAGGGAGTGCTGCCCAAATTTCTACTATTTCGGGGAGTTAGACAGAATTTGACTCTCCAGAGTTAGAAATTATTTCTGCTTTCATATCCGGACTTATGTAAATTCTGAAAAGACACTTTTCCTACGGGAAGCGCTGCCGGAATTTTTCTTAGTTTAAAAAAGATCGATTATATTTTTTTTGACAAGTGACGATCTTGATAATCCACTCTGATTAGGGAAGATTGTACCACACTCCTTAGAGGTAGGCTTAGATGCAGTCAGATGTAGTTAACTAGGAGGACTTGGGCAAGATCACGATATAGAGACTGTTTTTTATGAACTTATAGGTTCAGCCTGGGGCATTGACTTGTCATGTGTTACAGGCCCTCTTAATCGTTTGATTCAAGATCCGGACTAGATTCAGCTTGATCCCTTGAGGATCATCATCTGTTATCATTGATAACAGGTCGGTTGCCGATTCGTCGGTCTACGAGTCAATTTTAACTCACCCTCCACACTCAACCTAAAAGGTTTTAGCCCTGGTGATTTCGTTGTTTCATTAAGGCTTCACCATGACTTTTATTGAATGGTCTTTTAACAAAGGTACTGAGTATTTAATTAAGGTTGGTTGGACAGGAGGCTGGGGCTTGCATGGCTAGAGCAAGGGGTATGAATGTAGAAGGTGGTTGAGGTTGACTCCGTGTAGTGCGTGGGCTGTTGATTGACTCGTGGATGTGATTTGCAGGGTTGTGCTATGAATCAAATTCTGGATTTGGTTGCCTGCGATCACATGTATACGTATGACTGTGAGGGACCCCAATGAGACTGTGAGAAGTGATCGTCACATACTTTCCCCTTTATATATATATACATGGCTGTACTTGGGGTGAATGTCTGCATGAGCTAAGGCACCCCGTACAAAAAGCATACTCAAAGCTTAAGACTGAGAGGCCCAGGGAAGACCCTTCCTTTTCTTTTGCTTTGCTTCTTGAGGATTTTCTTAGTCGGACGTTGGTCCTGGGCCGGGATTCACGGCCCTTGTCCAGGACATCCCAAGCCCTAGGCTCTGCAGGGGAAGGATCTTCCCTCGCGCAGAGCCTATTTGCTCTGCCCATCGAGGCACCCCTCCCTGAGGGCGGAAGCGCCGCAAGGGCCAAACGGCGTGTCCTTCAGTCGTTCAATATCGTGAGGGGCGACCCTCTCGCGATATATTCCTTCAGCCATACAATATCGCGAGGCCGGAGTCGCGATTACCACGTAGGGTTGACATTGTTGGTTGGTATGAGATAGGCCCGCAACTGCGCGGCTTTATATTTGAATCCCGCGCGCGACGTTTCGCCGCCCTAGTGTTTAAAAGTTATGGGATCAAAAGGGACCGGCATCTATGGATGAATGTTTGGGATTACTATAGGCCGCCGACACCGCGCAAAAAGGGGGGGGTACCCCAGGGCTATGATTTTATTTGTTAGGCGGGGGAACCATCGGCCTATTCCTTATCCTTTGCTTTTTAGAGATTTTTATGGTTGGACGTTGTAGTCCATGACAACCGTCAAAGTCAAACCCCTTGACTTTCGCCCAGGCCTAGGGAGGACTTACCCCTAGGGCCGCGAGAGACGACTACCACCACAGGTGTAGACCTGTGTACCACCCACTCTGCATAAGGGTGCAGAAGAGGGTGTGTGGTCCTCAACCGCGCATGGCAGTTGTCCATCGTCGAGAGATTAACCCTCAAGGCGCGTGTCAGCCGACACTTGAGTGTCGAATGCGACCCTCGAGATTAACGAGAACCGCATAGGTTTGGGTACTACATGGTATGCCATCATTGCTGCTTGCGTACGCTTGCATTGCGAGTCGATATGAGTTAGCTCTGCGTCCGCGCGGTTTTATACTAAGGCTTGCGCGAGACGCCTATTCGATTTCCGCGTCGGAAAGTTATGGGTTGGCTACCGAGGGGCTAGGAGCGTTGTCGCGTTGTTTGGGTTGTGTCGTCTCGTGTGTGTATGTGTAAGTGTTTTATTTTCGTGTTCGTAAAGTGGTGTGCGCGTGGTGTGTGGGATGCGCCCTAGTTGACTGACGACGAGTCGCGCCTGGGACCTTAGCCCCCCAGGATGTCGGTTCCCATGCGGGTCCGATAGAGGCGTATTACCGCGCGTACCCTCTATGCTACAGCGAACGAGAAACGCCCTCGGCTGGTCCACCTCTGCGATTGCAACTGATTAACTCTCGTATTGTGGACTGGTAGCTCGGTGGGGATATGCCCACCGAAGGGAGGTGACAGCTCCCGTAAGGTGTAGGTAAGTCGTGCCTCGCGTAGACTCTATCCTGTCGTAGGGGCTCGCGAGAGGTATGGCTGGCGCACTCGGTCGGAGCGGCTTAAGGAAGCTCCACATGTATTATTTGCGACGAAGGACTTAAACCAACTCCTGCGTGACGCGGCCGGGAGGGTCCCGCGCTGCCTCGTGCGGTGTCGGACCGATGCGCTCGACACCGTCTCATCAAGACAACTTTTCTTATCCTCACTCCATATGTCCCCTAGTCGCGAGACCCCCTGTTTGATCTAAGATAGCCATATGTTGCCTCTGCTGGGCAGAGTCCATGGGTTGTCTCCTTCATCTCTAATACACAGATTGCCAAACAGAGGCTATATGTGCACTTATTTTTTTGGACCTCGGTTTGCCTACTTTTTTTTCTGGCATGATCTGCCTCCAGATCCGCAACAGTGCAGCCTAATAAGGGTGAGAGGACTGGTGGGGGCTAGTCTCCCCTGACTTCTTTTGGACCTCGGTTTGCCTAGAGTCCAGTCTTTGTTCATCACCCAGAAAAGTCTGGACATATTTGCGGGGGACTCAATCAGGGCCAGGGTTCGAATATTGTCTTGAGCTAGCCCCTTTCCAGGGCAAGGAGTGCTTAGACATCAGCTTCACTATCAACTTGATTTGGAGGGCTTTCGTCTTTTGTCTGGGATCTATGATACCCAGTCCTCCCCTGAGATGGTTTTCTTGTGATAAAGTGTCAGGCTATCTTAGGGATGAAGCTCTCCCTTCTATTCAGGTCTTTGATTGTCTGACCTGACATAGTCCAAATCGAGGCAATGTACCATATCATTGAGAATATGAAAGTGTTAATGGTAAGTGCTCTGTGCAATATTGAGGTAAACGCTTGACTCCATTTCCCCATTTTATTAATTTGGCTGGTTACGAGGTTTTGTGTCATCTGAGGTGTTGGGCCTTCTCTCGTTACTTGGATTCCCAGATATCTCATTGGCAGCTCTGTCCTTTCCCACGACATCTGGCTCTCTGGGCTTTGGAGTTGTGGTAGCGGTTCATCTGACAGCCACCAACCTATCGTTTTGCCCCAATATATCTTCATCTCTGAGGCTAATCTGAAGGCTTCAATTGCCTTAGCTAGGGCAACCATTGATGTGTTGGAAGCCCTGATTAAAACTGTTAAATCATGCGCAAACATGATAATTGGAGAAAATTGAATGTTGTGCGTTCACATTCATTTCCGAAAGCCTTTGGATAGAAGTGTCCTTACGGCGAAAGGAGGCTCTCATTGCCTTCCTCTATGTGTATGAGAATCACCAGGTAACTTTATTTTCCTGTCTGTGCCGGTCTTTTATTGCAAGTCTCCTTCTGATTATCTATAGAGGGAAAGGTGGTAGGGAGAAGTCAGGCGAAGAGATGGCAGAGGGAAGGAGTAATCGCAGCAGAGGTTGGGTGCAGTATGGGGGGAAGGAAGAGGCAAGGTAGAGGGATGGAGTAACAAGGGCAGGGATTGGGTTGAGTATGGAGGAAGGGAAGTCGGGCAGACGGATGGAGTAAAGAGGCAGGGATTGGGTTGAGTATGGATGAAGGGAAGTCGGGCCGAGTGATGGACTAACGAGAGCAGAGGTTGGGCAGGGTGTGGACCGTTGTTGCTGCTCCCTTCATCTGTGAGTGCAGCCTGTCACGACAGTGGTGCTGCATTGAGAGCTACAACTTGGACAACAGACTACCTTCATCTTCATCAGGGACTGTGGCGCTGGTCATGCACTTGGGGAGCCAGTCTGGCAATTGGAACGTGCTATGCAGCGAGGGCAGAGGTTGGGCGTCCGTTTGAACTCCCTTTGACTCAAACCACTATTCCTGCATAGCACTTGAGCAGAGGTTGGGTGGAGTATGGACCGTTGCTGCCAGATTGGCCACTCTTTGGTCCATGTCACCATGGGTGTTGCTAACGTGGCTGGGATTCTTGGAAACTCGTGTTGTTGATTGACTTGGGGAGAGACAGTAATTAGACTTGATTTTCATTCCTAACATGAATTTCCTGTAGTACTCTTCACTGCCTATAGCAGTCCCGGGCTATCACTAGGACGGGAGGCCCTAGAGGCCTTGGCCAGTAGCAGCGGTCCTATAGCCTATAGCCGGGTAGGGTCCAGGCCGAACAGGCTAAACTGAATCGGTACCGGTTGCTCCGTGAGGTTTCAGTAAGCCAGTAGGTCCTAGGTCTAGGGTAGAGAGTCTATTTTTAGACTGTCGTTGTAGGTTGGAGGCTTTTGGTTGTTGACACTTCGTAGTGGCGTTGCTGCGTGTGGACGAACTGGACGTGGGACAGTTGCTGGCGCGCAAGATGACAGACACAACCAGACCTTCAGAGCGTCGGCCATAGCTGGGGCCATCACTGTCCTCAACAAGCCTTTGGGGCTTGTTAGAGGTCGAGGCTATCTGACGTCTGCTAATCAGGACTACGTGGTGCACTGTTGAACCCTCCTTAGGAGTGGGGTCTCTGCTGGGTGGACTTTGATGCAGTTCTACTTCGCTGATTTTCACCTACCCGAAACTTCACTAATTTTTACCTAACATGAATTTCCTGTAGTACCCTCACTGCCTATAGCAGTCCCGGGCTATCACTAGGACGGGAGGCCCTGGAGGCCTTGGCCCGTAGCAGCGGTCCTATAGCCTATAGTCGGGTAGGGTCCAGGCCGAACAGGCCAAACTGAATCGGTACCGGTCCCAGTAGGTCCTAGGTCTAGGGTAGAGAGTCTATTTTTAGACTGTCATTGTAGGTTGGAGGCTTTTGGATGTTGACACTTCGTAGTGGTGTTGCTGCGTGTGGACGAACAGGACGTGGGACAGTTGCCGGCGCGCAAGATGACAGGCACAACCAGACCTTAAGAGCGTCGGCCATAGCTGGGGCCATCACTGTCCTCAACAAGCCTTTGGGGCTTGTTAGAGGTCGAGGCTATCTGATGTCTGCTGATCAGGACTACGTGGTGCACTGTTGAACCCTCCTCAGGAGTGCGATCTCTGCTGGCTGGACTTTGATGCAGTCTTACTTCGCTGATTTTCACCTACCTGAAACTTCACTAATTTTTACCTAACATGAATTTCCTGTAGTACCCTCATTGCCTATAGCAGTGCCGAGCTATCACTAGGACGGGACGCCCTAGAGGCCTTGGCCCATAGCAGCAGTCCTATAGCCTATAGCCGGGTAGGGTCCAGGCCGAACAGGCCAAACTAAATCGTTACCGGTCCCAGTAGGTCCTAGGTCTAGGATAGAGAGTCTATTTTTAGACTGTCGTTGTAGGTTGGAGGCTTTTGGCTGTTGACACTTCGTGGTGGAGTTGCTGCGTGTGGACGAACTGGACGTGGGACAGTTGTTGGCGCGCAAGATGACAGACATAACCAGACCTTCGGAGCGTCAGCCATAGCCGGGGCCATCGGTGTCCTCAACAAGCCTCTAGGGCTTGTTAGAGGTCGAGGCTATCTGACGTTTGCTGATCAGGACTACGTGGTGCACTGTTAACCTTCCTCAGGAGTTGGGTCTCTGTTGGGTGGACTTTAAATTTATGCAGTCCTACTTTGTGAACAATTCTTGAATATCTAGCTACAATATGATTTGCAATCGTGATTTCTGTCATTTTGCTGTTTGCTCAATTTCCTTGCACGTCTCTATGTGTGCACCGATATGTGTAGTTTTTTTCACTTTGTAAGGGGGGATATAATTTTGTTGTTTAATCAATTTAGTACATAATTTGTTGACCTTTTTTCCAGGTCCATTTTCAAGTAGTCACACTCTTTATTGTATTACCTGGATTGTTTTGGTTGCATGTGGCCTGGACCTTTTTCCTAGATTTATTACATGGGACTGTCTTGGTTTCATGTGGCCACAATTCAGCCACGATTAGAGGTTCTTTTGAATGGGTTGACCTAGCATGTGGAGGTGGTTTGCAAATTTGTGGATCATAGGTGCTGACAAATAGGTTAGGCTTGTGTGTGCAGATTATGGTATCGCAAGATGACTCTCAAACCACATTACTAATCGCTAGCTCTGCCTTGCTGATCGTCTTGCACTTGAGTTCTTGTCTGGGCGTCGTAAGCGAGTTATTAGTTAATTCTTGAAAGATGATCCCACCTATAATGGTGTGGCGGACGAAGTACCCAACAATGATGTACTAGTGTTGGCTCTGCACGACTATGTTGCAATGACTTCTGGATGTGATCTGAACGATTCTTTGAGTTTAATAAACAGTTTGGTTACTGTATCAGACTATCATCTCTTCATTGATTTCTGGATGTGATCTACTCGGTTGTCACTCTGCGATTGGTTGTTGGGATTTCAGTGGAAAGAATTCACTGTCTTGTGTATTCTGTCACTTCGCATGTCTGAGTCTTCCACTGCGTTTCTCCTTTCTGTGTGGAGTGACACTCCCTACCTCTCCTCTTCCTTCTGTGCATGTACGGGTGTGTACTGGAGTGTATGTGAGTGAGGAGTTGTCTAGAGAGAGAGAAACACTTTGTGCCTTTTCTTCATACTCTGTGAATGTCTGTCTTCCACTGCGATTTTCTTCTATGTGCATCGTCTGACTCTGTCCCCTCTCCCCTTCAACTTATGCATGTATGGGCGTGTGGGGGAGAGGGTTGCGTGCGTGGGGGGTTGAGGGGTTGAGGACACATGTCACGCACTGTCCAGAGAGAGAGAAACACCTGCGGAGAGAATTCACTGTCGTGTGTATTATGTCACTTCGCATATCTAAGTCTTCCACTGCGTCTCTCCTTTCTGTGTGCAGTGACACTCCCTACCTCTCCCCTTCCTTCTGTGCATGTATGGGCGTGTACTGGAGTCTATGTGAGTGAGGAGTTGTCTAGAGAGAGATAAACACTTTTATGTTTTTTCTTCATACTCTGTGAATGTCCGTCTTCCATTGCGATTTTCTTCTATGTGCATCATCTGACTCTATCCCCTCTCCCCTTCAACTTATGCATGTATGGGCGTGTTGGGGAGAGGGTCGCGTGCGTGGGGGGTTAAGGGGTTGAGGACACATGTCACACACTGTCCAGAGAGAGAGAAACACTTATGCATGTATGGGCGTGTGGGGGAGAGGGTCGCGTACGTGGGGGGTTGAGGGGTCTCGTACATGGGGGGTTGAAGTTCTCCTGCCACTAAACTTTTGTGTGTCAGTGTTGTCATGTTTTCAAGAAAAAAAGCAAAAGTGTGGCATTCTGTTATATACGACTTTCACCAACGCATTCAACTCATATCACCCAAACCAAAAAAACGATGTTGAGGCATTCACAACTCCGTTTTCAAAACTTGAGTGGGAGGTACATGCTTGTAAGGTGGTTGAGCCCAGATAATATGCCCCACAACAAATTTTCACCTACTCGAAGACTTCACTGATTTTTCACCAACCCGAAAAACATCCTCAAAACAGGCCTCATGACCACCTGTTTTTTATGCATGAACATTCCAAATCAATCTGAAGTGATGAAGGACCTGAACATCTTGAAACCAGCCCCTATTGTCATCTATGTAACCTACCTGAACATCCCGGGTAGGTGAAAATCAGCAGACGCATTTCGAAATCAGCGAAGTCTTCGGGTAGGTGAAAATCACTGAAGTCTTCGGCTAGGTGAAAATCAATGAAATCTTCAGGTAGGTGAAAAATCAGTGAAGTCTTCAGATAGGCGCAACTCCAAAAGTTAGGCTACCCAAAAATCCCGAAGCAATCTGAAGTGATGAATGCCTTGAAAATCATGAACACGATCCTTGTACCCACCGGTTAGGCTACCCGAAAATCCTGAATCAATCTGAAGTGATGAATGACCTGAAAATCATGAAAGCAACCCTTATTGCCGTCTGTTAGGCTTGTAAAAATCCTGAATCATTATGAAGTGACGAACATCTTGAAGACTGTGAAATCAACCCCTATGGTTATTTGTTTTACCTGCTTGAAAATCATGAACCCTGAAGATCATGAAAGCGACCCTTATGACTTCGCTGTTTTAGCTACTTGAACGTTGTGAAAACATTCTGAAGTGTTGAACACCCTGACAGTCATGAAAGCAATCCTAATGGTCGCATGGATCATCATGAAGTGATGAAAGTCCTGAAGACCATGAAGGCAACCCCCTATGACCATCTACCTGAAAATCCTGAATCATGCTGAAGTGCTTAACATCTGTTTCAGCTACCTGAAAATCACGAATCACACTGAAGTCCCGAAGATTTCGCTGATTTTCACCTACCCGAAGACTTCGCTGATTTTTTCCCTACCCAAAAACTTCACTGATGCTTCACCTACCCGAAGACTACGGGCAGGTGAAAATCAGTGAAGTCTTCGGGTGCTGAAAATCAGCGAAGTCTTCAGATAACCACATTTCCAAAAATCACAAAAGTCCTGAAGAGATGAATTTTTTTCAGGCTGGTGAGAATTAGTGAAGTCTTTCGATAGGTAAAAATTAGTGAAGTTTCGGGTAGTTTTCGGTTCATCATTTGAGTTGGACTTTGCAAACTCAACGAAAAGTTTTTATGGCAGATGAAAATCAGCGAAATCTTCGGTTCGGTGAAAATCAGCGACGTCTTCGGGTAGGGAAAATCAGTAAAGTGTTCAGGTATGTGAAAATCAGCGAAGTCTTCGGGTAGCTGCATTTCCAAAAAACCCTAAAAAGTCTTGAAGGGTTAAAAACGCTTAGCGACCAGCTTCATGAGTGAATTATTTCAGGTTGGTGAGAATCAGTGAAGTCTTTCGATAGGTGAAAATTAGTGAAGTTTCAAGTAATTTTCGGTTCATGATTTCAGTTGGACTTTGCAAACTCACCGAGAAGTTTTCTGGCAGATGAAAATCAGCGAAGTCTTCGGTTAGGTGAAAATCAGCGAAGTTTTCGGGTAGGGAAAATCAGTGAAGAGTTCGGGTAGGTGAAAATCAACGAAGTCTTCGGGTAGCCGCATTTCCAAAAAACCCTAAAAAGTCTTGAAGGGGTAAAAACGCTTAGCGACCAGCTTAACGAGTGAATTATTTCAGGCTGGTCAGAATCAGCGAAGTCTTCAAATAGGTAAAAATTAGTGAAGTTTCGGGTAGGTGAAAATCAGCGAAGTCTTCGGGTAGGTGAAAAATCAGCGAAGTCTTCGGGTAGGTGAAAAATCAGCGAAGTCTTCGGGTAGGTGAAAAATAGTGAAGTCTTCGGGTAGGAAAAATCAGCAACCCTTACATAGGGGGTTTCGCCATGAACGACCATGAACGACCTTTGCCTCCTCTCGAATTCATGATCCAAGCATCTTTTTCATTCCATAGCCTTCCAATTTCAAGATAGAAAAAATAACATATTTTTCCCACTTCACAATTTTCACTTGTGAAATTTCACCTACCCGATAACCGGTTGTGCGCGGCTGGCCTCATGGTACTTCCATCGATAGAATGAGTAAAATCGAATAAATCTGGCGCTATATCGTGGGAATATACACTGCAAAATCGAATGAATCTGGCGCTATATTGTGAATATATACACTGCCATACTTGTTTTCGTGTGTGTGTGTGTATGTGTGCGTGTGTGTGTGTGTGTGGTATTTGTTACTAAACCCCTACGTCGGTCGACGCGGTGAGTGCGCTCAAAAGGCACGTCAACAATCATACCAGAAAAATAAATCGTCCACTGGCTTGACCAAAACAAGCAAAGAAAGAGAAGTTGAATGCCCTATTGTTGAAGCCAAACAGACCAGAACATGGGGAGGGGCCAGGGAGCAGCAAACAGGAGGTAATGCACATCGAGGAGATGCACAAGGCACATACATGACAAGCAACAACAAAACACATAGGCTGGAGGGCACGGGGGAGGCGGGCGGCCACAAAAAACAAGATAAGACGAGGCAAAGACAGCGAGCTGAGAAACAAGTAGAACCCACGGAAGACATAGACATAGGTTCGACGGCAAGGACAAGGCCAGTGGGCAGACACAATGAGAACAACACGCTGGCATGGCAAGGAGGCACTATGATGAACAACAAGCGGACGCAGGCTGGAGGGCACGGGGGAGGCGGTGGGGGGGCAAACAAACAACACGTAACAGGGCGAACAGCACAAGGCAAAGGAAGGCATGGTGGAGGCAGGCGGGGAGACAAACAGCCCAAAGCAGCAGGGAAAAGAACAGCGAACCAAACAGCAGCAACTTGAAGGCAAAAGTTGCAACCAAAAAAAATACAAGTATGACAAAAAGACACAGACCTAAAAAAATAAAGATGAAAGATTGTTTCGTCTGAGTTGCACTGACTCATCAGGAGGCTGAACCCTCTACAATCTGCGGAATCTCCGTATTTGATGGTGTGGGTCATGAACCCTTTGCCTCTTGTTGAAGGCAGACTGTCCCCAAGCGGAATATAGCAGCGGGCAGCAACCCTGTGAAGCACGAGGCGACACAGTAGAGGCAACACGGCTGCACAACGCCAAGAACGACTGCACGGAACGACATGGCACGCAGGACAGGCAGCACAACAACCGCGTAGTGAAGCACAAGACATCACAAGCACGACAACCACACTGCAAAGGACGACATGTCGAGCGGACCGCAGTTCGGCTACCGTGGAGCGGAGCGCAACGCACCAGCAACAAGGCAACCAACCTACACACAAGCGACAAGCACGGAAGGCACGGTCAGCGGATGAGCAGCAAGGCAGCAGAGGAGCGAAGCGCAAGGCAACACCAATAACACGGCCACACCGCACAGCGAAGACATCAACCTGCAAAGAACCACATGCGATGCAAGCGCGGGATAGGCAGCAGGGCAACGGCGGAGCCCAGACGAGGACGTCCACACATCCAACACGGAGCAAAGCAGCACATGACCTACTCACATCACGATTGAACCTCGCAAATTGTTGGTTCCCACCACCCACTCAGTCAGGGAGTCGCTCCAACGAGCATTTGTCATCACCAACAAGCAACACAGACATCCCGAACCGAGTGGCCTTCCTAAGAGTACAGTTGGCACTCCGAACGAGGAACCACCAACTGTTTAGCACTATTTGAGGGTGCTCAGTTGCGCACACACAAAAAGACAGACAAAATTAGAGGGAAGACAAACAACAGCAGAAGACTGACAAACATAACACTGATTGTGTGTGTGTGTGTGTGTGTGTGTGTGTGTGTGTGTGTGTGTGTGTGTGTGTGTGTGTGTGTGTGTGTGTGTGTGTGACCCACCCACTGTCCCTCCATGAGGAAGGCCAAATGGACTAGTGCCCGGGGACACTAAGCCATACGGCCTCGCGTCCCACGAACACCGCACACGCATACAAACAAACACATACACATCATACAAGACGGACTAGGCTATTCAGCAATAGTAGGGACTCGGGAGCTTCAAAAGAGATTGCTTTCTATTCAATCATCCAAGCTAAGCATAATAATTGCGGCCGGTACTGAGATCGTGCACATAGACACAACTCGGCAAGGGGGAGTTCACCCCCCGACTGACAAACGGGCGGGCGCAAGTGCCCTGTATGTGTGTGGTATTTGTTACTAAACCCCCACGTCGGTCGACGCGGCTAGTGCACTAAAAAGGCGCGTCAAGAATCATACCAGAAAAATAAATCGTCCACTAGCTTGACCAAAACAAGCAAATAAAGAGAAGGTGAATGCCCTACTGTTGAAGCCAAACAGACCAGAACATGGGGAGGGGCCACGGAGCCGCAAACAGGAGGTAATGCACACCGAGGAGATGCACGAGGCACATATATGACAAGCAACAACAAAACACATAGGCTGGAGGGCACGGGGGAGGCGGGCGGGTACAAAAAACAAGATAAGACGAGGCAAAGACAGCGAGCTGAGAAACAAGTAGAACCCACTGAAGACATAGACATAGGGTCGACGACCAGGGCAACGCGAGTGGGCAGACACAGTGAGAACAGCACGCCGACAAGGCAGGTAGGCACTATGATGAACAACATGCGGACGCAGGCTGGAGGGCACGGGGGAGGTGGTGGGGGGACAAACAAGCAACACGTAACAGGGCGAACAGCACAAGGCAAAGGAAGGCATGGTGGAGGCAGGCGGGGAGACAAACAGCCCAAAGCAGCAGGGAAAAGAACAGC
>BFEA01000814.1:304369-327414 GCA_003427395.1 Chara braunii | reverse complement strand
AAAAAAAAAAAAGGCGTTTTTTTTTTTTTCAATTTCGTTCGATTTCGCCCATACCCCCCCCAACCAAAAGTTGATCTTTTTCGTTGTTGTTTTTGTGTGAGGGGGTGGGGCTGGGGATGCGCCGCCACGTGGCGTCTCCCGAACTTCGAAAGTCGCTCCCCTGCGGCCGCCACGTGGCTTCAAAGCCGCGCGTCCGCGCGGACGCGTCCGCGGGGTCGGCGGACTGGCCGCGGATGGCCGCCGCCGAGGGGGATTCATTGCTGGCATGAGGCACTTCACCCTCTGCCACCATAGCCAGGACTCCGCCTAGTCCTACTTCTCCTCCATAGTCAAGGAGGTCTTGTATCTCACCCTCCAGCCCCCCAGCTTCTTTGGCACTCCGCCCAACTTCCCCATCTGGGCAGAGCGGCAGCATGACTGCCAGGTAAGATACCGCTCCACTCATTCTGCCCGAATGATATACTTTCCTACATTGGCCTCTCAGCTTCACTTCGGCTGAGGTGCCGTGTCTACCTCTGCCTGTACAGGGTACTTCCTTCTTACCCCGAAAAAAACGTACGTACGTTTTATTCGAATTACCTCCGAAAATCGGACTTTTAGAAATCACTCGTTTTTTTCCGAATAGAACGTATGTATGTTGTATTCGAATTTTTGCAATTTTGACTTTTCAAAAATAATCAGAAAATCCCGAAAAAGACAAATGTTGTACAACAATGCAATACAAACAACTTTTGCCTGAGGGTTGTCGAAATTCACAACCATACTCAAGAAAAGAATAAAAACGAGGATAGAAACATTTTTTACGGCAGGGACATTCTATATACTGATCTTTTCAGAATTTCGATTTTTTTAAAAAAACTACATAAGAAAATCCGAAACAAATGTATGTTGTACAAAATTTCAATGCAAGCAGCTTTTGCCTGAGGGTCTTGGTGAAATTCCGAACCAAATTCGAGATTAAAAAAAAAAAAAACAATGGCGGTACTAAAGACTTCTGGGAAGTTGTCCCCAAAAACTCGTTATGTAACGAACATACGTTGTATTCGAATACAACGTACCCCGTACGTTGTATTCGTATACAAGGTATGTACATTTTTTTCGGGTTACTAAGGTAGGTCTAGGCGGGGACCAGTCCAACCAGTCTGAGTCTAGGGCCTGTCCGGGCAATATCAGAGTCTGCAATGATGTTTCCCTTCAAAAGCTGTCTCTTATACACATCTAGATGTGTATAGGGCTACAGCTATGGCAGCGCTAGCTGCCACTACCTATCGCTGCACTCCACTCCTCTGCCCACTTCGTCTTCGGGCACTCTGCAGACCTCCTCGCACAAGCTGCTAGGCAGCGCTTCCGCATGGCATCCGCAGGAATGAATGTCCTTGGCTGGACGCAGCCTCTTGATTTATACTTCTGCGCTGCGTTGGTCTGCCCTGTATCCCTGGCCCATGGTGCACACAGTCCCCCCCGTGGTACTTGCTGGACCGGACTGGTACTTTCTAGACTCTCCCATGACTGCATGGCGACTACCCTACGACGCAGTGCAATTGCACTGGGGTCCTACTACTTGCCCTTGCCACTTGTCCTCGTCTCCAACATGGGTTTGCTTTAGTCACACCACTTGCCCACTTGCCTACACCACTTGACCACTTGCCAACCTTCTAGAAGGACTGCAGCTAGACTTCTAATCTACAGGTCTACAGATCGAATCCTGGCTACCTATAGACCTACGACAGATCTACTTACCACTGGCGGTTCTACAGGTCGCAGGTTCAATTCCTCGAGTTGACACAGGTATTGTACACAGGTAAGTTGGGGAACTAGGGATCGAGCCCTGGGATCTGCATCAGCTACTTCGAACTGGTGAATACCGTTTCAGTACGTTCTTTTCGGGGTAAGAAGGCAGTAGGCCTACCGGGAGTTCCTACCTTTTGGCAGGAACATTATTGCAACCTGCAAGTCTACCTCAGGGCCGGAATCTGGACTTCTTCATGTCTAGATGCGGGCCTGACTACTCATGATCTCTTCGTAAGCTACTAAGCCTACTGGAATTTTGTTGCACCTGCCTGAGCTACTGGAAAATCCTTGCAGGGTACTGCCTGCATTCTACTTGGTCTCTTTCCGTCCTAGCCTCTACCCGCAGTTCCTCGCACTTCCTCCAGTCCCAATTCCAGTCTTGCCCCCGTGCTTTCCTTATTTCTAATCTACCCCTCCCCAGACACAATAAAACACAGGGTAAGGACACAGTTCGTACTCTGCATAGCATTCATCACACGTTCACTTACTAGACAGAAGCACACACACAGCTAACTCACACAGCGGACGCCGCACTGAAATCTCAGCGAAACAGTCCGGCAAACAGCATTAGTCAGACAACATGTAGCCTGCTGAGGCCTCTGCACAGGCCCTCTTTTGGGCCCCGATGGTTGCTTCAGGCCCCCAGGTCGCGCACACACTTTGGTTGCGCGATCTGGAGGCCCACAGCCATTTTCCAGGACTAGGCACACATTTTGTTCCAAGCATTTCTCTTTTATTCAGCATTTATTTATTTATTTATTTATTTATTTATTTATTTATTTATTTATTTATTTGCTGAGTCTTTGTCTGGTCCAATTTTTTGTCTGTTCCAGATGTGTCGTTTCGGACTCTCTGATTGTCCAAACAAACCAGTGCCTGTTCGGACCAGTGGACCACGTTTTAGGCCGAGGTAGGCCAGGTTCACGTTCGTCCCAGGTTGGACTGGGACCAGGCGGCCGTCCGATTGCGCCTGGCCCAGTCCGCAGGTTCCTGCAGTGCCTGCAGAGGGCCTGAATGAACAGCAGGTACCCAGGCAGTCCGTTTTGTTGTCCTGTTCTCAGGACCAGGACTTGGGCCTGCGATCAGGACCGTCGATTGGATGATAGATTGGATGGCCTTGGTGGCAGACTGTGTGCCTCTCAGCCAGGCACAGCGGTATATAGCTGGGCCAGTCCTGCAGTTGAGGACATTCGGCTAGACCTCAGTTTGGGCGTTATGCTGCTGGAGCAGCACCAGGCAGGAGGAGCTCCACTAGAGTAGAGGTAGTGGAGTAGAAGAAGATAGTGGGAGTGTGGAGGCTGGTAAGCCATAGCCACGAGGTGATGTGCGACTTACCTGGGCGCCACACCTGGGACCTTGCTCCAGCGACCTGCATCAGAGAGCCACCACTTGAGCTGGTCAGTACATGTGGGCATCAGTATCATCAGGTGAGATAGGCAGAGGAGAGCTCTTCTTCTTCTTCCTCTTCTTCTCTCTGATTCTTCTCCGACCTCCATAGTCACTGCCCTTCTTCTTCTTCTTCTTCTTCTTCTTCTTCTACTTCTTTGAGAGAGAGTGAGAGGTTACAGGCAGGGACTATTGTCAGGCATTGAGCGCCTAGGATCTGATTCGACGTTTTGGGGAGAGACATTGGGTGGACATTTGACGCGAGGCTATTTTTGGACGAGTACGAGTTCTACTCTTGTCTTCTCGCCCCTCTCCATTTTCGTCTCTCCTCCCCCTTCATCATCCGTGGTTTCTCGCCCATGTGTGTGCGCAAGGAGGGACCTTTCTTCCCATGTATATTCCCCTCCTTGCTGTGTGACACGTGTGATGATGAGTGTGTGAGTCGAGTCTGAGTCCGATGTGTAAGGTCATACATATCTTTGCGTCTTCTGCTGTGCTACATTGCATTATTCTGTGATTTGTATGGAGATACATTGCTTTCTTGATGTTGTGTTGTATGTCTGTCAGTGAGTCCTTATCATCACCTCGCTGTTCCTTTGGTTCTTCTGCATCACTCACAATAGCAGACATCAAGTGAGCATCCATCACAACAGCAGACAACTCAGACTGATTCTGTGCGGGTCATTGCACCTGAGCCCTTAACCCGTTGGCATGTTGACATTTCAAGATCTTCCCATTCATAAGATGCTCTTTACCAGTATGACGGGGGCCCAGGGGATGTGCACGGGAGCCAGTGTGTGGTCAGGTCATGAGGCGCAAGACCTGATTATCATTCAGCCGATATACTTTTCAGTGCTGTCTTCATTATGTCTATCAGACGCCAGTGAAAAAAGGAACATAATTGTCAAAGTCTTGCAATGAGCTTGCCGCACTTACATGCCACAACATAGTAAGTTTTATGTATTTGAATTTTGAGATCTTGCTGCAAAACTGTTGAAGGATGATTTGTATTGAATACACACAAACGTTTTGCAAAATTCTTGTTAACTTTTCCTTTTGCACGCTTGTGCTTACTTTCTGTCCCCTTATCTTTTTTTTTTTTTTTTTTTTAATCTTGTTTTCCTCTTTCCTCCAAAAATATAAACGAGGCTCCCCGCTTATCTTGTTGTGGAATGGGTCTACCAGAATATCGGATGTTGTGCAACTGTACTTGGTCCTAGAGTTTGACTCGGAGAGTGAGGTTCCTTATCTGAGAAATGGAACGCAATGAATCGAGAAATGGTCAAACTTTGAAGGGGGAAAAAAGGAATCAAAGGATAAAAGATGAAAAACGGAACGCAAGTAAAGGCTTGTTGCATGGGACTGAAGATGGGGCATATATCTGAGACATGCGTGCCGGTTATAAGCAACCGGATCAATGCCCCGCAGAATAGAAGGGGCGCTTTGTTGTTTGTTGAAATAAAATAAAATAAAAAATAGATTCTAAATTTCAGAGAGGGACCCCTTCCACAACATTCTATAGCCTGATGGATGACTCCAAGTGAAATGAATACCTGTGTTATGATCCTACTCCATCCATAGTGCAAAACTCAAATTCAAAGAGCTGTAACTTCAAGGAAAATAAGCAACAGCGAGATGACAATTCCAGATCACACCATCACATTGCAAGCCAGATAGTCACACCGTGTCCAGAGAGCAGCATTGCACCAATAATACACCAATGGAGGTTCGTAGCACTGAAAACCAATGTCCATGGAGAGCATACTCTCTCCTCTCAACAGAAGAGTCCAATTCGTTCACCCTCACACTTGGCGCTCAGCGCCCAGCCTACTCCTACACAGCTACTACAGACTACGAAATGACAACGCAATTGTTGGCATCAGCAGCAGCCGGCAGTACTTGAAGATGTCGCCCATGCAGATCATCGCCAATACAAGGCACGTGCCCTCACATCATCATCATCATCATCATCCTTCACCTATCCCCTGACTACACCCACGTCTGTCCTGTGTTACACCCGAAGACCACCCCTGCGCTTCACTGTAGTCCAAGCCCACCAGCTATGGTGGCTGGGCTATGGCGCTGCCCTCAGCAGCGCCCTTCTCTCTGCATGACCGCACGTGCTGCACCTCGCCCTATGCGCCAGCCAGCAGCCGCGAGCCCCTGCTCCAGCAGCGCTGCCACTAGCATGTGAGTGCCTGAATCCAGCTGCCTGGGCCGAGCTCTTTCCTTTATGGAAAGAGTTGGCCTGCTCGTGCAGCCTGGCTGCCCCGGCCTGGGCCCAGAAGCTTCCGGAAGGCCCCAGGAGGCTGCTTGGATGAGGCAGCTACTGGGCTCCTGGGCCTCGTTCGGTTGGGCGCCCAACTGTGTTTGTATGAGGCTGCCAATCACGCCCAGGGTCTACATTCTTTGGAAAAGCCCAGAAGGCCGTGGAAATGTCTTTGAGGCACGGCCTGAGTTTCTCTCAACCAACTGGCGCGTGGTAACTGTCTGTACCCCAAATATGAAATTGACAGATGAGGGCCTCTTGTAAAATGTTAGGCCCGCCTTCACTTAGGGCGGGCACCTCCGCCTTCACTTAGGGCGGGCAATGCTGCAAACAGGGCCCCGTAGGCCTACCGAGGACTCAGATCCTCGCATTCCCTCCTCCTTTACTTCGTTAGTCCTCTAAGAAGTCTCTCATTCTGCAGGCATCTTCCCCTTGAGTGCTCTTTCATAGCCTGCAATGACTTGAGGTGTTGTTCTCACGAGTTCTTCTCGTGTGAACCACCGATCTTCTTTAGGATCCAGATGATGTGTAAAGCTCACACGATACTGCATTCTCGGTTTAGGAGGTCGCCCCCTGCCTGATGGTCGAGGAACAGGCATTACTTGGTGCTTGACGATCTGGTCAATGTCCACTTCGCCATCCATGGTTGGGGGCAGCATTGCTCTTCTGGAAGGGAACTGCTCAGTAGCAGCAAAGTGTGCTAACTTAGAGGCATGAAAAACAGGGTAGGTACGCAAGTGAGGTGGGATGCGAATAACATATGAAGGTCCATCCGGTTGATCTCTTACAATGTCTAAGATCTCCCAGGGCCCAAAGTACTGTGGCATCAGTTTTCGTGAGATCCCTACCTCCTGACCTAGTTCAGATGACTTCACCCAGACTCTATCACCTACCTGAAAGTTAGAGGGCCGTCTATGTTTGTTCTCAGATGCAATCATAGCATCTTGAGACTTCTTAATATGTTCAACGGCCTGCTGCAGCATCTGTTCATACTCGACAGCATACTCTATGCTGCCAGGGGCTGCGGTGAATTGCCTTTCTGGTAGCAGAAAGTCAAGTGCAGTTCTGGGCTTCCAACCAAGATGTAGTTGGTTGGGAGTCATACCCGTAGTACTATGCACAGCGTTGTTATACAGGCTGGCGACGAGAGGTAACTTCTCATCCTAGTCATCCTGACTTGGCTTAATGCAATGCCGAAGCAGGTGCTGTACTACCCGGTTCATCTGTTCTGCCTGGCCATTTGACTCAGGGTGATTCCCTGAAGTCATTTGGAGCTGGGTTCCCATTTGTTCCGCAGTTGCCTGCCAGAGTTCACTTGTAAACCTTACATCCCTATCGCTAACAATAGACGTAGGTAGTCCGAAGTCTCTTACCCAATTATCCATGAGTAGTTTGATGACGAAGTCAGTCCTAGCAGTTTCAGGCATAGCGATCAATCTTGCGTACTTGGCAAAGCGATCCACTATGACGAAGATATGTCTTTTACCTGACTTGCTGGTCACAAGAGTATCCATGAAATCCATGGACACACTTTGGCCTGGTCATTCAGGGATCGGCAAAGGTTTGATCAACCCAAGCGGAGCCTGAGTCCTTGGTTTGTCTCTTTGACAAACCTGGCAGGTTTCTACATACCCTTTTGCATCTTCCATCATAGAGGGCCATCAGAATCTCTGCACTAAGTTCGCTGATGTCTTTCTATACCCAAAATGACCCGTGTCATCATGACATTCTCCTAAAAACAAACTACGTAAAGACTCATTATCAGGAACACATAATCTTTTATTCCCTGCCTTCTCAAGGAACAGCAAGCCATCTACCATCGTAAATTCGTCCAAAGTCTTCTTGTCCTTTGCTTGGAATCTACGGATGATTTCTGACATGACTGGGTCTCCCTGATAGGCTTCCACCAGCGATCGAGTGAGTTCGTCAGATATGCCAAACTCAGTGACTAGCGCGCCCAGATAATCTGCCCTTCTTGATAGCGCATCAGCCACTTTGTTGTACGTACCCTTGATAGGATCAAGTTGATAGTCATACATGTCTATCACTTGAATCCATCTCTTGAGTGCGTCCGACAACACAGGCTGTGTCTTGATCCAGCGCAAAGTCTCATGGTCAGACCTCACATAAAAGAATCTTCCTAGAAGGTAGCGTCTCCAATGGACTAGCGCTCTATATAGGGCGTAGAGCTCTCTCTCATATGTGAACTTAGCCAACTTCTGAGAAGGCATCTTTTTACTCATATACTCAATCGGTCTCAACTTTGGCCCCTCCTGTTGAGCAAGGACCGCGCCTATGTCATATTGGCTGGCGTCTGTGGTCACAACAAACGGCTTATCAGGATCAGGAAGTTTGAGAACTTCATAATCTGTCAGAGCATACTTCAGTTTCCTTAAGGCTGCCTCACACTCCTCAGTCCACTCCCAAGGGGTGTCAAGTCGAGTTAGATCTGTCAATGGGGAAGCTATAGTACTATAGTTCTTCACAAACGGACGATAATAGCTTGTCATCCCCAAGAACGATCTGACCTCAGTAACAGTCCGAGGTCTGGGCCAGTCACGAATGCTGACCACCTTGGCATCATCCGGCCTCAATCCATCCGCTGAGATTCCATGACCCAAGTACAAGATCTTGGTGCGACCAAACTCACATTTCTCCAAGTTGACCTTGTATTGGTGTTGTCTGAGGAGTCCTAGCACTCTCTTTAGATGCTCAGCATGCTCCTCAACAGTCTTACTAAAAATAAGTATATCGTCAAGGTACACGACGATAAACTTGTCTAAGTACTCATGAAATATCCTGTTCATCGCATGCTGGAATGTCCCAGGTGCATTGCATAGGCCAAAGGGCATCACCACAAACTCGTACAGACCGTACCTGGTCTGAAAAGCGGTTTTGTGCTGGTCCTCTGGTCTAATGGCAATTTGGTGGTATCCGGACTTCAGATCTATCTTTGTGAAGTACCGGCATCACGCACTCTATCCAAGAGGTCGTCGATGCGAGATAGGGGCTCCGCGTTCTTAACGGTGATGGCATTGAGGCCCCTATAGTCAATGCACATCCTCAGGGTACCTCCCTTTTTAGGTACGAATAGCACTGGAGTGCCGTACGGGGAGGTACTAAGTCGTATCCATCCCTTCTCTGTGAGCTCCTTGAGCTGGCGGCGAAGCTCGTCTAACTCCGCGGGAGACATCCTATAGATTCGTCCTCTAGGCACTTTACTACTTGGGATTACCTCTATCGCATAGACCACCTCCCTTTCCACCACACCTGTGGGCTCCTCAAAAAGGTCATAATATTGTGTGACGACTGTTTCTATCTCTGGGGGTGATTAAACGGCCTCCCCTTTCTCAAAGACAAAGACTAGATACATGCCCTCCTCGCGATTTTCCTTGTAATAGTTATAGAAAGAAGAAGCACACATGCAGCCGTAGTTCTCCACTAAACTGCTAGCTTTATACTTCTGCAGCCTAACGGTCCTACCATTTGGCAACTTGTGTATCAACACCTTTCTATCCCAGTCAAACTGCGGTTGCGCGACCTCGAGGTAGTACATACCTAGGAGCATGTCAAAGGGCAGTTCGTCGCTAACCAGGAAGGAGATYTTATGGCTCACTTCCCCTCCTCCATAGGAGAAGGTACAGACTAMGTCCTTGACATAGTCTTTYACCAACATYTGGTGCTTGTTGGCTAGCGTAGAAGCTACAGTTCTGCTAAGCCGYTGSACTTGGTCCCCTAAGCGCAGTCTATCCACACAAGCACGACTGATGAARTTTYKTGTAGAGCCTATGTCTGCRAAGGCGCCAACCTTGCGGCCACCTACATCWACYTCTACCACGAAATGTTCACCCTTTGGACCTCTACTGATCATCGCCCAAGAGTCCCTGGGGTCCTTCCCTGACCACTCAGTCTCTAACTCTTCTAGGGCCTCAGACACATCTCTCGAACAGAGCATCGGTGGGTCTGAATGTGTCTGCGGGGCGATGTGTGGGTCACTAGCCTTGGCCAACGCCTGAAGTGGAGAAGGCAACGTTACCAGTTCAGCGCGAGTAAGAGCGGCTAACGCTCCTACTGGCCCGAGGTGTTTCCCTGTGAGCTGCTCGCAGAAGCACTCCCAGGATTCGAAGATAAGCCCACCACCATTGGTGAGGCCACCTTCGTAGTGACCTTCTTGCCTCGGCACGTTCTGGAGGTGTGGCCATAGTTGCCACAGTTCATACACGTACCCCTAGCAACGCGGTCATGCCAAACCTCGTAGTCTAAACCAATCTTCACCCATGCGGGTGTTCCTTGGTCACCCTGACCCGTGGACCGTCCTACCTTCTTTTTCCCGGTCCCCCTAACCTTTTCCTTGATGGGTGCCACGACTCCACCATCTGAAGTCTCGCTGGCCCCATCCTGCTCTGTCACCTCCCCAAGACCTGGGAAATCGTCTATCTCGGTTGTTTGACCATCGTGGTCAACGAACATTAACTGACCCTTCTTCTTCCAATCTTGGGGTAGTCTCTTCCTACCATCATGACTAACCTGATAAGCGGATCCCAACTTTGCCTCTAAGTCTAAGGCCTTCCTACTGAAAGTAGCAAAAGTATGTTGGTCAACATAGGCCTCATCCACCAGCTTTAATCTGACTTCTGAGGGTAGACACCTCAAATAATCCGTAAGGAGTACCTGAGGGTCAAAGAGCACACCAGGTACTACAATCAGACGTTCTACATCATCTGTGACTTCGCGAACATTTTTGTACTTTCTAGTACCAAGATTGTTGATCGTGTCGGTGGCCTTTTGAGCCCCTTGCGGGTCATGCAACCTCTTGTACACAGTCTGTACGAAGTGTTCCAATGTCTGGGCCTGGGCCCAAGCATCGAAGTTATGACCGTAGCCCTGTTGCTGCACTAGCCCATTTAACCAGCGGGCTGCTGATCCTTCTAAAAAGGAAGCAGCAACCACAACCTCCTGCTCTGGTCTGGTAAGCTTGTGCCTCACATAAGCAAGTCCTCCTCCTTTCTGTCTCCAGAAAAAGGTTTTGGACTCATCAGTGGAATCTTGGGCATCCACTGCATAGGCTGCATGGGCCCAGGCTATGTTCCCCCCAGGCTGCGGCCTGGTTCGGCCACGGCCACGGCCGTCGGCCTAGGTCGGGGGCCCCCCGGCCGCGGCCGGTCCGGCCGGCAACTTTTGGCCGCTGTCACGGCCGATCGGGGAGAAGGTTTGGGGGGTGGGGAAGGGGTTAGGAGTCGGGGGGGGCTCCCCTACCCCCTCACAAAAAAAAAAACAGAAAAACATCAAAAACGGGGGGGCGGGATCTGGGGATTTTTTAGGGGGGCGGATAATTTTGGGGCCGAAAATTGAAAAAAAAAAATCTTTTCAGTTTTTTTTTTTTTTTTTTTTTTTTTTATTGATTCACTAACTGATTGATTGGTGGGGAGGGGTCGCTCCCCCCACTCGAACACAATCACACACACACATACACACATACACGCACACACACACACATACATACACACACACACACACACATATCCACGCACACACACACACACACTTATTTGTGCGGGTTCGTGGCTTCATTTTTTTTTTTATTATTATTTTTTTTTTAATTGATTCATTGATTAGTGGGGAGGGGTGCCCTCCCTGTCTCTTATACACATCTAGATGTGTATAAGAGACAGCACACACACACACACACACACACACACGCACACACACACACACACACTTGAAACTGGGCCTCAAACGGGCCTATGGGCCTGTTTTTTTTTTTTTTTTTTTTTCTTCGCGACGTGCAATGTCCGACAGGGGAAAAACAAATATGGGCGTGTAGGGCTTTTTCAGCCCTACACGCCCATATATATATATATATTTTTTGGGACCGGAAAATACCAAAAAAAATTCCTGCACGCAACTCGGCTGGTCGGTGTAGGCCGAACCGGGCCGATTCGGCCATCGGCCGAGGCCGCGGCCGTTTCGGACCCCCCGGCCGCGGCCGGGCGGCAACATAGGGCCCAGGTGCTTGCTGCTGTGGCTGCATTGCCACCAATACGGGCACTTGAGCTTGGCTTGACTGTGGGACTGTAGTAACCACAATTGTTGATGGTACAGTTGAGACTATAGGAACCTGACCACTAGCTGCTCCTGCACCACCTGGAGGGGGCATGCCAAACATAGGAACGAAGGGTTGCCTTGTGGGTTGCGGCGTCCTTGAGGGACCCGCACTGGTAGGGGGTACTACAACCAACTGTGGTTGCCTTACTGGATAAGGAACCTGAAGTGCAGCCAGAATTCGTTTCTGGCCTGCCACTAGATCAGCCAGCAATTCCTGCTGGACTGTCTGCGCTTCTGCCACCGATAGGACAACATTACGCAACAACCGGACAGCAAGATCTAGGGCTGTATCATCTAGTTCTTCCAGTCTGCCTAGTGACTCTACCCTAATTTCTATTCTGGCTTTTCTCAATATAGCTTTTCTTCTCCTCTCTGATGCGTCGTTTAACTGCCTCCGCAGCTCGTCCTGAAGTTCTTCTGCCCTTTGGATTTCTAAATCCTCAGGCGTGAGTTGGATCGGTTCACTGACTTGCGAACCAACTGATTGACTAACTGCACCCGATCCACTTTGCCCTGCTCCTGACGAAGTCGACGAAGAAGTGGTTTGTGACGACGAAGCGGCGGTCGCCATTGCAGCCTCTAAGCTAGCTGTTGCGTCCCTAATCCTCCTCGCCGCCGACCTCTCCCTGGCCTCCCTTCGTAGCCTCCTCTCCTCTCCTGGACCTAACTCCAAGAAAGTCAATGGTTGACTAAGAGCGGTTCTCCGTGTGATCCTAATGGGTTGCACTAGCCTTTCTTCCCCCTCACTGCTGCCTCACTCATGAGCTACGGTGTGTGTGATCTAAACTAGAACTCACACTGAATCCTACCTTAGCATGACACACAACCGCACATGATACACAACAAATAATCGGTCGGCTGGAACAGAAACATTAGGTGGTATATTTACAACTAATGTCAGGTCCTACACGACATATCAAATCTATTTTTAGATTAATCTAAAACAGATTGCAGTACAGCAAAGAACTAGTCTATCTGTAGCTGTATGTCAGTTGTTAGTCAAGTCTGTAACAACTAAATTGAACTAATTAATCAAAAATAAAAATAACATCTGTTGTTGGAGATGTATACCAGATGGCAGATTGATTGTTGAATGCCACTGTGAACAGTTACCGGAATCCCCCCTCCCCCTATGTCCTTCTTGATTGGTCACTTTATGTCGACGTCCTGAGCATCTGGTTGAGCAGCATGTCTAAAGGTGTGCAATCCGGCCCACCCCTGTGCCTCAAGTCATCGTCGAGGAAGGCAGCCCAAACACTCTTATTTACCCTCCTACGCCGACGAGCCTTACACTCGGTTGATCTGGATGATCAGAAGGAATTTTAGGAGAGCCCCCATCTCCTCAAGAATTTTTTAACGTCGCAGACAGGATGACGATCACAGCCAAATTCAGATCCGAGTCCCCAACCAGAAATCTTTATAGACGGTCTGGTAAGCGTCTATTATGGGCTGCCACACCCGAGTTGACTTCTATTGCACAAGCAGCAGATCCAAGGACTTGCAGTGAAGCATGCGTGTACTAGTCCCAGCGGGTTGGCATGGTGACTGTGACCCGAGTGCTTCGTCCAGGGCCCTTCAGAGGCAACGCCCGTCTCCCACCAGCTTGCTGCCTAGGAAGAATGTCGACTCTCAAGGTTGAGCGCTCGCGACACCTCACATCGAGAGGACTCTCAAGACAGAACTCACTTCCTCACGGTAAGAAGAGATGAAGAGGGTAGACAAGGAAAGGAGCAACGTGCCTCATCAATGCTGCCCCCAACGACAGATTTTCTCACCGGTAACCTGATGTGCAATTATGATGACCGGTCTTTGCCTCGGTACAACCAACAGCAGAATGCGGTTCCACCTCAGCGTAATATGTCACATCAGCGAGTTCTCATCACCCAGCATACACCCCGTATGTCACCACATAGCTCCCTGGCGCGCCCACTCTACCCTGGGCCGCCGTATGTTCAACGCAAATGCCGTTTCACTGCCCCACACCTCATGCGAAGCACCAATAGCTATTGCGAAGAACCAATGAAGCGCAATATGAACCAGCTCCGATACCAAATTGCAAGGAAAATAAGCAACAGCAAGATGACAATTCCAGATCACACCATCACATTGCAAGCCAGATAGTCACATCGTGTCCAGAGAGCAGCATTGCACCAATAATACACCAATGGAGGTTCGTTTTATGGAAAGAGTTGGCCTGCTCGTGCAGCCAGGCTGCCCTGGCCTGGGCCCAGAAGCTTCCGGAAGGCCCCAGGAGGCTGCTTGGATGCGGCAGCTACTGGGCTGCTGGGCCTCGTTCGGTTGGGCGCCCAACTGTGTCTGTATGAGGCTGCCAATCACGCCATGGGTCTACATTCTTTGGAAAAGCCCAGAAGGCCGTGGAAATGTCTTTGAGGCACGGCCTGAGTTTCTCTCAACCAACCGGCGCATGGTAACTGTCTGTACCCCAAATATGAAATTGACAAATGAGGGCCTCTTGTAAAATGTTAGGCCCGCCTTCACTTAGGGCGGGCACCTCTGCCTTCACTTAGGGTGGGCAATGCTGCAAACAGGGCCCCGTAGGCCTACCGAGGACGCAGATCCTCGCATAACAGTTAGAGTTCCTGAAATTCAAAAGAAGACATGGAGAGAGATAAAGATTAGTTAGAAAGGAATGAATCAAAAACACAAGTTACACCACTGTCTTCCTCCTCCTTCCTCATCCCTCTTCTCCCTCTTTTATCACTCTTAAAGAAGGAATCGAGTTCGGAGTTTTACCTCTTACTGGAAGCAACTCAGGAGGCCAGCTTTTGGCCATAACTTCACTTCTATCATCTTCGTAGCATCCATGGCTACTATGCTTAGGCGGAACATCTTTTGAGAGTGTCGCTATGGCCGAACATCACGGATGTTCTTAGGACCACGAAACTACTACAATGCTTGTGCCCCCTTCTTCCGCCATAGCCACACTCTCAGAAGATGTCAAAGACCAACCCGAACCCACACTGGGGCCTTCTTGATGCAGGTTGAGCGACAACCAAAGGAAGTGAAGATGAAAGTAAACCATAGCCACAAGGTGAGTCTCTCTATGTCGGTTCCACTTCTTCTTCGTCTTCCTTACCTCGGACTCCCTTCTAGCGCCCTTCTCCTCCCTCTTGCATGAGGCGCTTCACCCTCTACCACCATAGCCAGGACTCCACCTTGTCCTACTCCTCCTCCATAGCCAAGGAGGTCTAGTATCGCGCCCTCCAGCTCACCAGCTTCTCCGACACTCCACCCAACTTCCCCCTCCACATAGAGCGGCAACATGACTACCGAGTAAGATACCACTCTACTCATTCTGCCCGAATGATGTACTCTCCTACACTGCCCTCTCAGCTACACTTAGGATTAGGTACCGCGGCTACCACTGCCTGTACGGGGTACGAGGCCTACCGGGAGTTCCTAGCTTTTGAAATCAGACTCACTCCATTCGTCACATCTCACACATGCAAACAGTTGGCAAACAGCTTTGGCGCTGTGCGCCCACACAAACACTCAGAGATATGGATGCTTTGAAACTCAATTCAGATACCAACTTGTATACACAGGCTATGGCGCATGCGCCCGCCAACACAACTCTTGTCTGCTCACACACTGTCTGAGGATAACCCTGGATACACGAACGCACCACTCTCACACATAACACACACGCACTAACTCCCTAACCTATCGCGGCTATGGCCGCACTAACATCTACCACTGCTACTAACTCCTCGACTTGCCCTCTTCTTCCTCGGGCGCACTGCAGACCTCCTTGCACAAGTCGCGGAGGCAGCGCTTCCACATGGCTCACGCAGTGAATGAATGAATGACTGACGCTGCATCTCAATTTATACTTCTGTAGACGCTGGTCTGCCCTGTCCACACCGGGCCCATAGTGCACACAGTCCCTTATGGTACTTGCTGACTGGACTAGGAACGACTGGGACTGGTACTGCTGACTCTGCACGGTAGGACTCACCACTTGACCACTTGCCTCTGACTGTAAGCTGGCCTTTACGAAGGCCAACTTCTAGAAAGTCCGGAAGGCCGTGGACTTGGCCTTTCGGGACTGTAGCAGCTACCACCTTGACCTTTCAGGACTGTAGCGGCTAGGACCTTGACTCTTCGGACTGCCTACAGCTATGACCTCTACAACAGCCCCTAACCCCTATTCTATAGGTCTACAGTTCAAAACCTGACTAACACGCTAGCCTACGACTAACAACTTACTGGCCCTAAGTCGTAGGTCGAGGGATCGAGCACTCAGGGGCACTGTACGCTGGTAAGTGAGGTCTAGGGATCGAACCCTGGGATCTGCATTCGTTACTGCAAGGTGAAAACCGTTTCACTCCCGCCGGCCTAAATTTGAGGTCCTTCGAGAATATCTTAGTTCAAGGCAGGACCTTTACCCTTCTTATCCTGTTCGTAGGCCCTAAATATATCGGGAGTGGTCTCTAGAAGTTCAGTTTTCGTGAACCAGCGGTTGTCTTGTGGTTCTTGATAGGCAAATCGAACTTTGTAATGTTTCTGAGGACGACCTCTACCTCCTGTTCTAAAGACATCTTCACCTACAATATGGTCAATGTCGTACCTTTCGTCCATATCTAGAGGGATCATAGGTCTCCTTGATGGAAACTGTTCGCTAGTGATCCAAGGTAGCAACTTTGACGCATGGAATACTGGGTAGGTGTGGAGGTGAGCTGGAATCTCTGTCGTATAGGACGGTCCGTTTTCTCCGCCCTTGATTTCTAGAACTGGCCACGGTCCTCTATATGCTGAAAGTAACTTCTGAGAGATGTTCTCCTCAAGAGCAAACTCTTTAGACTTGACCCAGACTAAGTCGCCTACTTGAAATTGCGATGGGCGACGATGCTTGTTAGCTTGTTCTATCATTCTGTGTTGGGCTTTCCTGAGGTTTTCTACAACTGTAGCTAACTCTTTCTCGTGTTGCATCGCAAACTCCCTAGTACTGGGTGGTAACCTCTCAATCTGATCCCGGTTAAGTCCTTCAAACAGTCTTCGTGGTCTAAAGGACTTGTGCAGCTCGTTGGGAGTGTGGCAGGTAGACAGGTGCACGCTGTTATTATAGGCACTAGCTACCTTGGCTAACATCTCATCCCAGTTAATCTGATCGGGTCTAATATACATGTGCAGAATCTGTTGCAGGAGCTTGTTCATCTGTTCAGTCTGACCGTTAGTTTCTGGATGGCGGCCACATGACATCAACAACTTAGATCCGTACACTTTCATCAACTCCTGCCAGTTCTGACTTGTGAACAGGGTGTCTCTATCGCTAACTATAGATAATGGGATGCCATGTTCACTAACCCAGTGATCGAAAAACTTTTGAATGACTAGCTCTGTGCGAGCTTCTGCTGGCAATGGTATAAAGACAACATATATACTAAATCTGTCTACTACTACCATGACTTGGCTCTTACCGTGTCTACTTCTGACGCCATTATCCATAAAGTCGATGGACACTGAGTCTCCAGGCTGATCAGAGATAGGTAAGGGTCTAAGAAGACCTAGCGGGGCGCGCGTAGTGGTTTTGTTCCTTTGGCAAACTTTACAACTGCGAACATACTCTATGCAGTCGGCCTTCATTCCTGGCCACATATATGCGCAGGACAGGTTGGCTAGAGTCTTTTGCCACCCAAAATGTCCTTCTGTGTCATGACATTCCCCTAGGATCAAACTTTGAATCTCCTCATTATCGGGGACGCATAGGCGGTCCACTACGTCAGTCTTCTCAAAAAGCAAACCTTCAGTAGTGCGGTAGTGGGGCTCACTCTCAGGTGCCTCCTGAACTCTCTTAAGGAGGGCACTGTAGATAGGATCTTGCGCATAAGCCTCTTGGACCTTTTGTTGCAAGTCTGTTCCTATATCTAGATAGTGAACTATAGCCCCAAAATAGTCAGCTTGTTTACCTAGGGCGTCCGCAACTACGTTGTACTAGCCCTTCAATGGTTTGAGCTCGAAGTCGTATTGGTCTATTTTCGCGGCCCACCTAGTTAATTTAGGTGTCATCTTGGCCTGCGTCTTGAGCCATCTAAGGGTCTCGTGATCAGAATAGACTTTGAAGTGTCTCCCAAGCAGGTAATGCTTCCAATGGTCTAAGGCCTGCTTGAGAGCGTAGAGTTCCCTCTTGTACGTGAAGGTGGTCACTTTTTCTGAGGGCATCCTTGCGGACATGAACTCTACGGGTCTATAGCCATTGTCGTCATCTTGTTGTAACACGGCGCCGATTCCATACTAACTCGCGTCTGTGGTGACGACAAATGGCAAGGACGGATCGGCTACCTTGACGACAGGGTACTCAATCAATGTCCGCTTCAACTTCTTGAGGGCAGACGTACAATCCTTGTCCCACTTCCAGATCGCTTCTTTCTTTAGCAGTCTGCGAAGGGGAGCGGCGATGGTGGAAAAGTTCCTTACAAACTTTCTATAGTAATTGGCTAAGCCTAAGAACGACCGCAACTCTGTCAGGGTGCGGATCGTTGGCCAATCCCGAATCGCCGCTATCTTACTATCCTCAGGTTAAATCTCATCCCCATCTAGAACGTGGCCCAAGTACAAAACTTGAGTCTTGGCCCACTCGCACTTCTTCGCGTTGAGTTTCTCTTAGTTTTTCCAAGACTTGTCTCAAATGACCCTGATGCTCTTCAAGGGTCCGACTGAAAACTAAAATATCATCTAGATAAACTACCACAAACTTGTCTAACCATGGTCTAAACAGGTCATTCATACATGGTTGGAATGTGGCTGGCGCATTAGTCAGTCCAAAGGGCATTACTATGAACTCATAGTACCCGTACCTGGTCCGGAATGCAGTTTTGTACTGATCATTAGGATAGACCTCTATCTGATGATAACCGGACTTCAGGTCTATCTTGGAGAAATACTTACAACCCTGCACTCGATCCAAAAGATCGTCTATCCTAGGCAGTGATAGCGTTTAGACCCCTATAGTCTATGCACATACGTAACTCTCCCTCTTTCTTTGGGACAAACAAAACGGGCGCTCCGTAAGGAGATGAACTAGGCCTAATCCACCCTTTTTCGAGGAGCTCGTCTAATTGCTTGCGTAGCTCCTCCAACTCCCTGGGGGACATTCTATAAATCGCACCTTTGGGAGTTCTACTGCCAGGTTCAATCCCGATGAGGTGCTGGATAGGACGCGGCACTACTCCTGTAGGCGGCTCTACTAGGTCCTTGAACTCCTCCAACATCTTGGCAATAGTAGGGTCTATAGGTTTTTCCTCCTTTGGCTCAGTGACAGGTCTCACGTATGCTATGAAGACCTATTCTTCTAACTGCTCCTTCTTCACCTGACGCACAAATGCGGGGGCGCTAAGACAGCAATGTGCCAGTGGGTTATCTACTCCTGACACATGGAACAGGCGGGCAGTCTTGATCTCGCCTGATGGACTAGGGAGCCTACACTCATGCTCTTTCAACTGGAGTGTGGCCCTTGCTGCCTCTCCCCAATCCATTCCCAATACCATATCGAAAGGGAGATTGTCCTCTACGAGGAGGGTCAGAGAATGGAGGACTTTTTTCACTTTCCCATCCTTCTCTAGGCAAAAGTACGCCTGGACTCCCTCTACGTATTCCTCGATTCGCATGGTACGATTGTCTGCGAGGATACTAACTATGGGGTCTTCCAATTTCTAGACTTTTAGACCCAGCCTCAACTTTTTCAGCGCTTTCATACTAATATAACTACGGGTTGCTCAACTATCTACAAGGGTCCCTACTCTGCTTCTGAAAATTTCTACATCTACTAGGATTAGTTGTCCCTTGCTCTCCTTTCTCATCTTGGCCCAGGCTGGCATCCTCTCTCTCAGTTCCTCTACCACGCCTGTGAGGGAAGTGCCTAGCGAGACGCTAACACATGTGGTCTCCGGACAGCTAGCTGGGCACCGGCTTGCAACCTCTGTCGTAGGCTCATGTGGTTTGGGAGTTTCCTGTGTGCGCGCGCTCGCTTCCCCACATGGCCTTGTAGTAGGGGCAGTTGCGACCCCTACTGGCGGCTGCCTTTTGACTGTTGGGCAGCCCATCGGGCCTCTCTATAATTCGGACAGTATTTAATAATGTGGGCCGGGTCACCGCAGAAAATGCACTACCCCTGGTTCACACGTTGTTGTCATACGCGCTGGTCCAGGCCCAAATCTTCCCAAGGTCTGCCCTGTGGCAGCCCGGGATGCCATCCTCCTGCCTGTTGAGGTGATCTGCCACCTCGTCCCTGTGGTGCACGACTAGGTCCTAAGCGATTCTGCGGGGGACCTTGACCCCTACCTCCCGCTTGGCGATCCTGTTGACCGCCAACCCCCTGTGCGCCCCGGCCTCGTCCACCTCTGGCCCGGCCCCCTTGGCCCTGGCCTCCTCCTCTACCCTGCGACCTCCCTCCGGCCGCGACAGTAGCGTAGGTCCTCCCCTGGTCTCCGCCCCTGTCATCTTCCTCTTCAAGCCCCCACTCTATCTGTTCGTAGGGGATTTTGTCGGTACCGCCTTCATTTAATGTAAGGATCATATGATCCTTGGCCTTGACTTGGCCTGAGATGGTCCGACCTTTCCACTTTCTACCTTTGTCTAAGTCCTTATGCCAGAAAGTGGACACTGACATAGACTTGGCTTCGTACAACACCGCCTCTATACTCAGAATATCGTAAGTCATGGCGGATTGTTCACTCTTGTCGAAGAAATGCCCTCGAAGGGGCTCTGGCAAGGCACGATAGAACAATTTGACCAACAGGGTGTCAGTGAACCCGTGGTCTGGGACGGCTACCAAGTCGTCCATAACAGCCTTGAGTGCTCGAGAACTCTTCCACTATCGCGAGTGGATGGTTTGCAGTTTATCTGAGGCCTTAACGCCTCGCCGCAGATCAGCAAATCGCTCCCGAAGGAGCTTGAGGAATTGAGGAAGGGTGGTCACTTTAGAATAGGCGACCATGTTGTTTTCACAACCGGCCGCTCGCACGAGAGATCTAGCGAAGCTAGCCGCCTCTTCCTTGAGGGCCTGGAAGGGTACAAGGACTTGCTCCTCAGGTAGTATGTGTTGTAGATAGATATAGCTATTCACACTAGCTTCCCAATTATCAAAGATCTCGTCAGGCTTCCCGCCGTATGCTGCTGGGAATTTCAGCCTAACCGGTTCCTTGCGGGGCTTTGCCTCACTCTCAACGGAGGCTACTACCTTGGCGGTCTCGATAGTGCCTTCACAAAACTTCCCTACGCCCTCTTTTAGCTGTCTGACTTAACCCCCGACGTGGTGCATCACGTCCCTTGCGAAATCTCTAAAACCTGACCGCATAGAGTTAATAGTCACCTTTTGACCCTGAACTTCCTGATGTTGATCAGTCCAGGCCCTTCCCAAAATCTCTATACTGCTAAGGATTTTGTCTAATTTGGCAGGGACATCGGCTTGGGCCTCAACCTCCTCTCTGCACCTTTGTAGGGACTCTACTTCTATAGCGATCCGGTCAGACTCCTCCATCCTCCTCTTCCTCTCTCTTGTCAGACGCAACTTCCATTCCAATCTCTTCTCATTTTCCATCGTCTGACGCTTCAGGGGATTCGTCTCTGCTTCGATTTCCCTGATTGCTGCTTCCTTCTCCTCCTGAGGCACATACAACATTGCCTCCTCATCTTCCCCCAGAGACAAATTTGCCACCCACGCACTGATCTTTTTCTCCACCCACGGGTCCTCGTACTTCGTACCACTGCTCTCCCCTCTCTCAAACCGCCTATCAACGAGGGTCTCTTCCTCTACTTCTTCCTCTTCTTCTGATTCTTCCTCTGCAGCCTTTCTTTTCTCTTCTTCTTCTTGCTGCAGTCTCAACATATCCTCCTCCAACTTCTTCTTTTGCCGCTTGTTCCTCTGCTATTGCCTTTAACTTTGCCTGCTTGAGGAACTCCTTCTCCCTTTTTTCTTTCAGTATGGCGGCGGCCTTTGCTTCTTGCTCGGCCGTGTAGGGGGAAGTGCTCCCACCACTACGGGTCTCTACCCTACACGTAAAGGTGTTCCAAAATCCCAGAGGAAAAATGAAACACCAGAGGGTTCCCCAGAGGGAGAACCCCACGAGCAATCCGTACATAGGGTAATCATCCATGGTGCCCGTGCACGACAACAGTCCCACTCCTCACCACGTAGACTTACCCTGACACTGACTGACTGACTGAATGACTCTCTAAGGACCACAAGGTCTTACCCTTCGATCCAGCCAAGTTACCACAGTCGACGGAAGCTTTCGCCACCACTGTCCTTTACAATCCAGACCCACATGCCCAGCACCTGCGGTCATACCCACTTGGCTTTCTCTTTGGTCAGAACCCTTTCAACTAGGGTCTCTAGCCTGACCTACTCTAAGGTTGTCACTACAGGACTCATCGCTGATCAGGAGGCATTTAAGGAGATCCCCCGTAACTCCTCAAGAATTCTTTAACGTCGCAGACAGGAAGACGTGATCAGCTTGGTCCGGCCTGTCGTTTCAGCCCACAGCTCGGATTTTGGGCCGCCCGTGCCACACTGTTCAGCCCGCCGGTCAGTACCAGTCCTTGGGAGGATTTGTCCTCCGGGACGTGTCGGTCGTCTGACACGGAATTAAGCCCTTCTCAGCCCGTGTGGGTTTGGTCTCCAAGGCCCTCAACACTTAAAGACTGCCTGTGTTTCAGCCCACAACTCAGTCTTTCAGACCCACTGTGCCCTACCAACCGTTTCCAGCTGGTCAGTATCGGTCCTTGGGAGGGTTATTCCCTCCTGGAAAGCTGGATCAGCCACAGTATCAGCCTTACTAGATCCGGTAGGGGAGTGGTCAGCAGGCCCTATCCTTCATCCACAGAGTACTATCACCTAGGACAGAAGAGACTCGATGCAGAAAGAAGAGACAAACAGACTCAATGGACTCAGCAAGTACCATACGGTGAGTGCACATCCATAGGGCGTGGGGATAGGCTGAAGGTCTCGCAAGAGTATACCAACTCCAGCTTGGTCAAAGTCGTGGTCAACAGCTCCGGTCAACGCCTTGGTCAATGCTCAATCAACGCTGATTAACCCCTGGTCAACACCCGGTCAACACCTGGTCAACCTTCCTTCGTCCTTGCCAAGGTCCCGGCTATGGCCGCCGACCTTCTCTCACCTTCCTCCTTCTCCCTCCTCACCTTCTTCTTCCTCACCCTCGGCTATGGCTTCCCTTTCTTCTTTGTCCCTTCCTTCTTCTTCCTCAGCTATGGCTTCTCCTCACCTCTCAGTCCTTTCCTCCTTATCTCCCCCCTATCTCGCCTCCTTTCTTCTTCAACTTCGTGTCCGAGCTTGGCGGCTATGGCCGCCTTCTTCCTCTTCGTCGTCAGCGTGCTGTTCGTCTACAGGTAGGCGTCAGCCAGTCTTGTATCGCTCATCTCTTTCTCTCTCTCTTTCTCTCTCTCTCTCTCTCTCTCTCTCTCTCTCTCTCTCTCTCTCTCTCTCTCTCTCTCTCTCTCTCTCTCTCTCTCT
>BFEA01000814.1:218290-229118 GCA_003427395.1 Chara braunii | reverse complement strand
CAATCAATCAATCAATCAATCAGTGTGTGTGTGTAGCAAAACGGGAAAAAAAAGAAAAAAGAAAAAAAATGGCTTTGTTTTTTTTTTCCATTATTATCGTTTTTGTTTTTTGTTCCTTTCATATTTGCATATCTAGGGGAAAAAGAAAATCAAAGAAACAGGTGCACCATTAAAAGGGCCTTTACCCGATTCTGCCCCTGTTCGACGAAAGCAACATATTGGGGTTCCTCGCCCAGAGCCCAATTCATGAAAGCAAATCAAAAGACATGTTCTCTGGGTAAAAGGTCACTTCCTCACTAAAGCAAAAGACATTGTCAAAGGTCACAGTTGGGTCACATCTGTTCATCCAGGAGGTGTGCAAGTCATGCCTATTTATGCAGAGATGTGTCTGTACGTGCAGTCAATGTGTCTGTTCGTGCAGCAAAAGTGTCTGTTCGTGCAAAGGATGTGTCTATCTAAAAAGAAGTCAAACAGATAAGTCCTAGTTCAGATTCAAGTCAAGGGGGAAGTCTAAATACAGATATGCAGTCCGAAATTGAGGCCTACAGGCCGCAGCAGTTGCAACCCTTGAAGGAAAGGAGTCTGGGATACATTCCACAGAGGCTGGGACTGGGAAAGGACCTAAGACAGACCGAATTTAGCCCTGGTTTGGGGAGGCCAGCACTATAAGAAACGAGACTGCCTCCCCACAAGGCAGATTTCCAGATGCATTGATGCGTGGAAGTGTTGAGGCACTTGTGCTCTATAGTGCTGGGAAAGGCACTGCCTGAAGAAGAGCTGCGCCAGGAAGAAGGGAGGCTGGGCGCTGGCTGCAGAGAAGCCATAGCTGCGCCAACTGATAATAGTAGTAGGGAGTTAGTAAATAGGATATCAATGAGTAACATTCAGAGTAGATCTTCGTAGATGAGAGTGTGCATGCATAGTGAGGTGAGAGAATGAAGACATAGTTCTGGAGAAAGAGAGAAGAGATCAAGAGAGAAAGAAGACAGGGAGTGAGTCTGGACATAGTGGACACTTACCTGTTGGCGCCACACTTGTGATCTGAAGGAGGACGCTGGCTGAGCCAGGTCTCACGTTGTTGTATGACGAGGGAGACTTACCTCTTGTTGGCGCTGAACTCTGGAACTCATGATACTCTGTGACGGACCCGCCGGGATGGCGGTCCGTCAGGATCAAGACGAAGGGACGAGGATGGGGGAGATGGAGATGGAGCTGGAAGGGACAGCGCAGCTCCAACGCAGACTCAACACGCACGTACTCCAATCTGTGCAAATGAAGAATGAGCCACAAAACAGACCGCAGCTGGGGTATACCCCCAGAGGACTGACTGGACTGGACTGRACTGGCCTGGTACCGACAGTGGTACCGGGCAGGACTGGTCTGGACTGAGTAACCACACGGCCTGTGGGATCAGGCCGGGATCAGGCCACGGCCTGGTCCCACAGGCCGAAGAGGGAAAATGGCCAGATAGGCCCTGGCTGTAGGCCAGGGCAGACAGAGGCCCGCTGCATACTCTTTGTACTAATTGACATTGATAATATAAGCTGCGCTACTTGTTTTTATCTCATCTCCATCTTGTTTTGTGTGAAGCCATTTTATATGTGTGATGACATGTATGCATGTGGAATGATGCTCTCAAGCAAGCTGTGAACAGTCAGGTTCCTTGCACCATGATTATCCCACCAGCAATCAGGAAAAAAATGGAAAAAAAAAAAGTTCCCTTTTTTTTAATATGTTTCTTTTCATTTTTAATACGTGTGTTTTTCGTTTTCTATTTAAAAAAAAAAACACAAAGAACATCAAACAAAGTTAACAAACTAATAAAAAAATGGGGCAACCCCATATGTTTTCATTTTTTTTTTCGCCTATCATTCTACGAATTAATAATGACGTTTTTTTTTTGGCCGCACTTGGCCCCAGCGGTTGGCCCCCGCAGGCATGATCATGGCCGCATGCGGCCAAAAAGGCTGCGGTCATGACCGCGGGTGATAGATAGCCTTCCTCCCCTGTCCTTGCTTCCTTGCCTTTTGGCTTATTGTGCTTCCTTTCCCCGTCTTGTGGTGTTTATTTGGTCATGTGTGTTCCAGTTCCCCCGCAAAGTGCAGTGGGAGCATGGATGGTCATGTAGTCCGGCATAGTCATTCCCCACCTTCCTGTATAGGTATCATCGTCTGCACCACGCCTACAAGTTCTTGTTCCTGGTTGTTCCTGAGCATGGTCTTGTAGTCTGGCATAGTCATTCCTCACCTTCGAGTACCGGATGTGTCTGCACCACGCCTACAAATTTTAATTCTTAAGGTGCCGATATATTATTCCGGAGGTTGATTACGGTATCATGCCGCAAACGTGTCATATTATGCGGTTCACACACTTTCACACACACACACACACAAAAGCAAGCCTGGCAGTGTATATTTTCATGTTCTAGCAGTGAATTCATTCGATTTTGCTCATCCTATCCATGGGCGTACCATGAGGCCAGCCCCGAGGTTGGGGACTTACCTGTTTTCTCTCTCTCTCTCTCTCTCTGTCTCTCTCTCTCTCTCTCTCTCTCTCTCTCTCTCTCTCTCTCTCTCTTTTGTGCACGTGTGCGCAACAACATGTGCATCTGACTGCTCCTTAGTCCATACTCATACCGGGATTTCTTTTCACTCACCAACTGTACGAAATATGTTGGCCAAACGTACGAAATATGGATGAATCTCCGCTTGGAACATGGGAACATACACACTTGTTGTTTTTTGGGGGAGATGGTGTTTTCTTTCCCGTTCTATTTCAGGGTTTTTCTCTGGATGGTGTTTCGTGCAGGCGTAGCCTGCGGGGTCCGCTTGTTCCTCAAACAACATTAGCGTATCTGAAGGCTTGAAAGAAAGCAATAGACGAATTAAGGAAAAAAACAGGTTCGTTGACGTCCAATCAACATTCACACATAATCATAGGGTACCAAAGGTCACTGCCATAGATCTGGCATGCAACGTCTACAACAAGCTGGAAAAAAAAAAGAAAAGAAATGAGTAGAAAATGGTCCATCACACAGTGAATTGAGACTTGGCAGCAACCAACGACATGACTAGTGCAGGAAATGCATGTTAACTTCCATCAAATAACCCAGCTTCGCACATACCAAAAAAAAAAAAAAAAAAAAAAAAAAAACTCTAACTCAGCCCTTGCCTTTTTCAATAACTCAGGTCCATCGTCACTACAGAAAAAAATATAACTAACTCAACCTTGCTTTTACCAATAACTCAAGTCCATTGTGACCAACTAATAGCCCCTGCATAGACATTCCTCGTTCATATTGTCGACCTACCCATTAGTGCATCTATCACCGTGTCGGTCTGATGACTTTGATTTGTACCTACCACAAAGCCACAATAATCACGAAGTGCATTCACGGCTATGGCAGAAAATGACAGTACCAAGCCTGTACCAGCCGCCTGTCCCTCATACTCCCCTCACAGTCGTGAACCATTCCACAAACACTGATTATAATTATACTACCCTGGGCAAGTGATTCAGTTCATACACATTGTTTGGTAGCTCACGCATACAGCATCCCCCAGACTACCTTCTTCCCCCGAACATAAAATTTAGGGCCACTCAAATAGAACGCATATGTGCTGTATTCGAATAGAACGCACCATGTGCGTTGTAGTCATGTACAACGCATATGTGTTATGCTCGAGGGAAGAAGGTAGCCGGTTAGCCCCCTACTACAGCCGCTCTACCCCTTTCTAGGGCGAAGAAAACCGAACTCGCACTACGGGCCCGGTGGGATGGCAAGTGAGTCCTTTGCAGTACATACTGGGATAGTTTCCCTTGTCTATAAATAGTCCAGTTTAGGCCGTAACACGGGATAATCGGTAGAAGGCGCCCACACCAAAGTTTCCCTTGTCTATAAATAGTCTAGTCTAGGCCGTAACACGGGATAATCGGTAGAAGGCGCCCATGCCAAAACCTTTTTCGTTTTGGCCGCCCAAAGTTTAGCCGTTTGGTACTACCGGCCCAATGACTTGCATGTGGGGTACTACAGGCCCACGCGTCGCTCCAAGGGCGCTCCCGGATCATGAATCTGGCGCATAACATTTCATTTTGATGTAAAAGAGGCCGGGGGTAACCCTGAAGTATCGAATGAGGCCCACCCGGATCATGAATCTGGCGCATAACAGAGCCAGATTCATTTTGATGTAAAAGAGGCCGGGGTAACCCTGAAGTATCGAATGAGGCCCAGGTACGCTATTTTGAAAAAGAAGGGCCCTACAGGTTCATGAATCTGGCGCAGAAACAGCGCCAAATTCTTGAACCGGTAAGAACAGGCCCAGGGAGATGTGGCCACAGCGCGAAGGCGCCTTTCACCCAGGGGAAAGTTGTTTGGGCGGGTAGTACCAAACGACCGAACTTTGGGCGGCCAAAACCGACAAGGTTTTGACGTGGGCTCTTTCTACCAATTAACCCCCGTAACACCGTTCCATCTATACATAGTCTATCTAGTCTGGGCATAGTCTAGGCCGCAAGCCCGGTCCGACTAGTTGTTCGCCTATGGGAAAGCCGCAGGCTTACTCCATCTACATTGGGCAGATTGGCAATTCTACGACGCGTCTCTGAATCCAGCTCTTCCTCGAAAAAGCATACGATCCGCACCTCCTGCGCCGCCTCTGCGCCAAAGTTCACCAGAAGCCATCCCCTTATGTGTGATTGAGCTCCCTCCACAGCCTCAACAATAGAATCTGCTGTGTCCAAGCTATCTGCAGGCCTGTACTCTAGAAGAAGCCCTGACCAGTCACTATCAGTTTTCCCCATCAGATTCTTCCTTAATTCCGAGAGCTGTGTGGATAGCGCCTCTGCTACTTCCTGTCCGTGGCTGTCCTTGTGTGACGAGAAAATGGGGACGATCTTCACCTTAAACACCGCGTTCACCTCTTCGCTGTAGTCAGTTATGACGTGGCCCTCCTTCCAGAGCAATGCGTAGGAGCCGTTGATTTCCCTAATCATACTCGTTCCTGAACGCACCGCCAGAGTTGGTACATACTTTGTCGTTATCCAGACGACTTCTTCCGCGCCAAGCAGCTTCTCTGTGACGGCGCTCAACCGGATGAGGTCATACTTATTGAGGGTGGCATTTTCCTCCTGCCCGGCACAAAGCAAGACTTTGCCCCTCCTTTCCAGACGGATCTTCTCGCTTGGGCCCCCTTTACGGAGGAGTTTGTCGAAGAACAGAGGGTCTCGGAGCCCTGTCTCAAGAAGCAAGCCATCTATCTCATGCTGCGGATTTATAAAGGTATCCCATGTGTCCACCTTCCCGCATCTGCCTATAAGTAAGTTTGCTGCATCGGCTGCTTCAGCACTCATCAAATCCTTAATCACATGTCTTATGTGCCGAACCGTCTCGATCACATACTGCCTCAGCCTGGTTGCACCGGCTTCGGTTGCCGCTTCGGTTGCTGCTTCGGTTGTTGCTTCCGTTGTTGCTTGGGTTGCTGCTTCGGTTGTAGCGTCAGGTAGCAGCACATGCGCTGGAGGAAGGTAAGCGATCGCTATGTTTCGAAAGTTCTTGCCAATGCGACTGACAATGTCCCTGAGTTGTGCTTCGCAGTGGCGCTTCTCTTCCTCCAGTTTGAAAGCCTCATGGCCGTCTTCCAAATCGTAACAATTATCTTGTCCAAGGCGCAACACGACGTGAAGACCGGCTTGCACAGCTAGCGACACCTGGTCACCAACGATCTTGTTCCACCCGGAACAGAGATGCTTTCTGTCGCCAGAACCTATTACGGCGGGCCCAGCCTGGAGCACCACGTAAGGAATACCATTCTTCGCTAAGGCATCGGGAGTGGCTTTGGGCGAAAGGCTCGGAGCGGCTAGTTTGATTCCCTCCATTCTCGCTATCCGCTCCTTCGTCTTGCGAAGCTCCTTGAGCGGCATGGAGATGACCACGTCACAGAGATCTCGGCCTCCGCTCTCTAGAAGATTCTGCAGGCAATGGCTAATTTCGCTGGAGCCCCCCCAACAATCGACAATCAAAAACTTCCTCCCCGACATCGATCTTTCCCACAAGGCTCCAAACGCAATTTCGCATGCCCTTCGGAATTCAGCAAACCGGGAGGCAAATTGCTCTTTGTCGACGCAGCCACCTTCCACCTCCTTCCTCCCAAGCCATCGCTCCATAGCGAGCTTCCATCCTGATATAACACTCCACAGCCAGCGCGGGCAAGAAGACTCCCTCTTCTCCACTTCGTAGATGTACTTCTTCCACTGGTTCCTCGCGCTCCTGACAGTGAGCATCTCGTCAAGCTGTGCTTCATTGGCTGGTACACTTTCCGCTGACACGGGTGCATTTCCCGCCGAGTCGAGTCGCACAGTTGTGCCGTCTACATTCGGTTGCCTCATAATATCCCGCTGCGTTTCTGGCGGCAGCCCGTCTACAGAACAAACGATACGCACCGCTTGTGCCACGTGGGGGCTGATTTTCATTAAAATCCACCTTCTAATGAGGGCGTGAGTGGTCTCTATGGCCGCAGGAAGACGGTCTTGCATCGCCACACTCGGTGCAGGCCTGAACTCTACCACAACCTCCCTCCCTTGAAGATCAGCTCGCTTGAGCTCTTCCGCCCAGCGCGAAAGCTGTCTCTCTATTCGGTCTTCTAGCCTCCCTGCATCCCCGCATTCCAAAATAGGAAAGATCGTCACCATCCGTCGGTTGTTCACCACCGGTCGGTATTTACTCTCTTCGACTACAGCACCTCCCTTCCAAACCATCTCAACAGAACCAGTCCCTTCCTCGAGGTGCACTCCAGATTTTTCTCTCGTTGCGTACCTCACAGTCATCCAGAGGACCTCTTCACCATCCATCAGGTCGCTGCTGATGCCGTGGAGCAATCGTATGTTACGCTCGTCGAGAGTGACAGGACCGCTCGCCGCGTGGCAGAGTAAGACTTTGCCCGTCCTCTCTCGACTTGGCGGACAAAGCTTCCCGACGAGACGAGGGTCTCGGAAGCCACCTTCCAACAGCAGGCCATCAACCTCTTCCTGCTTAAAAAGGGCATTCCACATCTCCATAGCCGCGCCTCCGCCGATAAGGATGCGCGTTGTCTCGGCAGCTTCGGCGTTCACCTCGTCCTCGATCACCTTTCTTATGTGGCGAGCCGTCTGGACTACTACGGGATCGTTATGCTGATGTACTTCATTCTGATGCCAGATAGATGCCCCTTGTCCAGGCAATCCCTCTGTCCAACACAAATTCGGCGGAGGAAAATAAGCGATCGTTATATTTTGCCAACACCAACTGCCCCACCCAATCGACTTTACCAAGTCCTTGAGCTGCGCTTCACAGCGACGATTCTCCTCGTCCAAATCATAAGGCACAGTGCTGCTCTGCTCGTCTGGACTATCTTCACGTTCAAGACGCAACACGACCTGAAGACCAGCTTGCACAGCTAATGACACCTTTTTTCCACCAAGCCTCCTCCACTCCGAGCACAGAGCAGCACGATCGTCGGAAGACGACAGGGGACTTGCCGAGAGTACCGCGTAATGGATTCCGCTCGTCTTTACGGTGGCCGGAGTAGCAATGGAATGATTAGACGACAGGTCGGTCGCGGCTAATTTGATTCCCTCGATGATGCGGTCCTTTGTCTTGCGAAGATCTTTGAGCGGCATGCAGACGACCACGTCAGAGAGATCTGGGCGTGCGTTTGCCCGGAGATTCTGCAGGCACTCATCAATGTAGTGCGACTCCCAGCAATCGATCACTAAGAACCTCCTCCTTCCCGGTATCGACCTCGCCCACGTGTCTCCAAAGGCGTATTGGCACGCCCTTCGGAAGCCGTCAAACTGCGTGGTAAATTGCTCAATCTCCACCCGGCCACTTGCCGCCTCCATCTCCATCTCAAGCCAACGCTCAATTTCATGCTTCCATGCCGATATAGTACTCCACAACCAGCACGGGCACAAAGACTCCCTCTTATGCACTTCGCCGATGTACGTACTCCACTGGTTCTTGGCGCTTCTTATCTCTGCGACTTTGCGCTCGTACACTCTTAGCTTCTCGGCAAACTGCTTCCAACCAGAAATCTCATCTGCAGAACGTTGCCCGGATTTATGAAACACAGCAGGAAGCGAACTCTGCCCCTCGTCAAGGCACAGTATCCCGCATCGGTCAATCGTTAGAAGAGGGAGAACAGGGCTATCGTTATGCTGCCCTACACGGACCACTATTTTGCCAACTGGAAGGGGTTCTTTTTTGACTCCTCTCGACTCGAATAACTCCAGACAAAACTGATCATCCTGTGGATCACGCGACCAATTACTGAGATCCGGCAATACGTAGCTACCAGGCCTCTTACGCTGCTGGAAAAAGAAGTATGTCTTTTTCCACCGATTATAATACTCGATCGTTGTAGCATGCGTCTCTGTAACCAGTTGGCTCCAATCACCGAAGAGAGCTGCGCCGCGCACAAAGGCTTCGTCTTGATATGGGTGCGCCTTCGGCTCCAGGGAGAAACTCTTCTTAAACGTCTCAAAGATCCTGGGAATGCGTGTTGACCCACCGACAAACACAGCTTCCTTCACATCAGTACTCTTTGTCTTCGATTCCTGTAAGAGTCGGCGGACACAATCCATGCACTCGTCTACTAGGCTCTTACACTTTTTCTCGAATTCGGCACCCTGTATTGTGACCTTGAGTTCGTTATCGCTGAGGATAAACTCAAGGTCAACCTGCGCGTCTTGTAGGATAGTCAGCTCTTCCTTCGCTTTTTCGCTCGCTGACTTCAGTCCCTTCAGCGTGCTCGCCTGCATTTCCGGAGCAAGATGAAACTGCTCCTTCACGCGATGGAGTATCAGCTCCATCATCTTGTGGTCGAAGTCCATGCCTCCGAGACATGGATTGCCGTCCACTGAGTCCACGATTACATGCCCGCCGGCTATCGTTACGAGGGCAACTTCGAAGTTCCCTCCACCCAGGGCGAAGACAAGCACCTTAGCGCCTCGCGGACAAGGTTCTCCAGCAGAAACGCCTCTCCAGCCTGAGGAGATCAATCCTGCGCACTCGGCGAAGGACAGAGCAGCTGCCGTCGATTCGCTGACGAGCTGGACATCCGTGAGCCCTGCGATCTCCGCCGCCTGTTTGATCCCTGACCGCTGCCTGTCGTTGAAGAGCGCTGGAACGGTAATGACAGCGGCATGAAGGTCATCGCATCGAAGAAAGCGTTCAGCGTCGCTCCTCATTTTCGCGAGAAGCATCGCCAGTATCTGCTCAGGCGCCAAGTACACGACACCAGCCTCCGTAGCCTTCGGCTCATCCTCGGCTTCCACAGGACGAGCGTCGTTCTGCTGAAACTGCCCTACAATGTTTGACTGAATGTGATCCCCATTATTTCTCCTTAAAGAAGATAATAGTTCACTCCTTACCTCCACCATCGCCTCGCCCATGCTTCCCTTGACGATCTCGAACGGCCACCATTTCCGCTCCTCTTCTCTGATCGAGTCGTAATCCCGTCCGATGAGTCGTTTCATCCCGTAGAGCCAGTTTTCGTGTCCCCGCTTCACTTGTATCCGTGTTTGTTGGCCGACCAGACGCTTCTTGCCCGTGAATGCGACAATAGACGGAGTTGAGCGTTCGCCGGACATGTCCGGTATGACATCGACCTCCCCATCGCGACACACTGCCACCCGACAAGAAGAAGTACCCAGATCAATCGCTATGCGGCGTGTCATGCTAAGGTTGGCCATCTCATCGGAAGGCACCGCCAGCACGCGAGAAGACGTACCTACATCAGGCGGGAGGCGATTTGAGTGCGAACGAAGCTGCTGTCCAGCAACTACCTTTCCTCCCCCGACCCCGGCTTTTGGTTCCGCCACTCCAGTACTCTTGCTCTTATTCATTTGTGTGAACTTTCTCTGTAAGAATCCAATGCTTCGCGAGTTGTTATCTATTCCCTTTCCCAACCCGCCCCACATTCGTTTGGATAGTACTCCTAATCCCCCTCCCTCGATCTCACTCTCCTCTCAGTTTCCTCTCCTTCCTCTCTCCAGCGACTATCAAGTCGTGTCGTCGTTCGGGACGAACAAATATGACCACTATAATGACCCCTATAATGACGCCTATAATCACCCCTATATTGCACTGGCACAGTGAGAATCCACAGACTCTTCTCCCTGTTCTTCCCCCTCCTCCCCCTACTTGAATAAGAAGAAGCTAAGTTAAATTAAAGGAACTCAACTCCTCTGGTTTGCTACGAACACGACTACCAGTTCTCTTCTACAACACTATTCACGTCTACCGTGTCCGCCCGGCTTAGGTCGTCCTCCCCTTCCTGCTTCGAGCACCACTTCCTCTTTTCAAGAAGACGCTTTTATCTCTATGTCTCCATCACTACTCTCTTGTCGCTCTACGTCATCCGCTGTGCGGAAAGAGTAAAAAACCTTCACGCGAACCCCGCTTCTGCCTCTTCTCTTAATTTCGATCTTAGAGAGCAAAGCCAGACGGTGGACAAAGCTCTAGGAATCGCCGCAGCTGCTTCCTCTCCCACACGCCTTGGGCCGATTGCTGTGGTCTCCACAGGGAGAACCGTAACCAAGCCACAATCGACACAACCACTCCAGTAGACAAGTACCAGCCAGTCTCTTTCCGAAAATAAGCGTACGTTGCAAATGCATCCGAAAGCGAAAATGTACACCGGTGAAACGTAGTTATCGCGATGAAAAACAGATTATCATTGTTTGTACCATGAACAGCCGTCGAAGCAGAGCCGCTACTAAACAGGTCAAAAGAGCATCTCTCTCTCTCTCTCTCTCTCTCTCTCTCTCTCTCTCTCTCTCTCTCTCTCTCTCT
>BFEA01000814.1:184864-218255 GCA_003427395.1 Chara braunii | reverse complement strand
CTCTCTCTCTCTCTCTCTCTCTCTCTCTGTGTGTGTGTGTGTGTCTGTGTGTGTGTGTGTGTGTGTGTGTGTGTGTGTGTGTGTGTGTCACCTCTGTGAGCTGCTCAACGACTGCTAGGCCACCATATCTATGCTACTCATGGATCGGTCTTTTATCTTCGTCAGGATCTCGATGTCTTGTCCACCTCTCTTCATGTATTTCCGCCCTTTTCCATCCCTACTTCGTGCTCCCCTCCGCGATTACTCTCTCGATCCTAAAACCTCGTTCCCTCGACGCGTTCGCCATCGTCTGAAGGTAACAAATCCGTACTTCTCGTCCGGCAAAGCTTCCGGAAATCATTCATGTTACTGCCTCCGTTGCTGACAGAGAGAAAAAGGATTCTGCTCTCTCAAGGTGACCTCAACAGCGCCATAAACAGTTCGTAAACAGCTGGTGAGCACAAGCCGGGAATCCAGTACGTCCACTATTTTCACAAACAAGTAACTGAAATCACTGCGCAACAGAATGCTTACGGCCGTGCCGGGATCATCAGTAATCTGGCTGGCGGTAGACTGATGCTGCTTTGCCCCCATGCCCGCGGTGGAATGTCCTGCGACGAGCACAACGGATCATCAGTAATCTGTGTTTCCGTGTCGATAATAATAACGTATTAGTGTTCCATGAACTTCCATCCTTTCAAGAATCCTTTATACCCTAAACCCTACTACCACACACACTCACACACTGAGTGCAAAAGGCAGAGAGAGAGAGAGAGAGAGAGAGAGAGAGAGAGAGAGAGAGAGAGAGAGAGAGAGAGAGAGAGAGAGAGAGAGAGAGCCGGCTGCTTTCAAAGCAACCATCGCCCGCAAGCATACGGATTCATGCTCCGCCATTTAGTAGTTCCCAACCAGTGATCAAAGATGATGACATGCGAGATACAGATGGACTTCTTCTAATGAGCGTGATCAACCGCGATGGATGTGTGTTGAGGTCAGGGTGGTAGGCGTGAACCCAAAGCGTGATCACGCAACTGCGATTCAGCTGTGCTGCGGGATTCACCTGGAAAAAAATCGCCGCTTATGAGTAATTGAAGAAGGCAACCACAGTGCTTTTGACGACATGGCGGAGAGAAGAACAATGCATTGCGGGTTCAGGACGCGTGGGCATTGGTTGGTCGATCCATCTACAACCAGTCACTGAATGTCCGTTGACGGACTGATTAGTCGATTCGTTGGTTGATTGACTGGTTAATCGATCGGTCGACTTATGAACTGATTGATTCACCGATTGATCGGGTGATTCAGTGATTGAGTGATTGATTAACTGATTGATTGATTGATTGATTGATTGATTGATTGATTTGTTGATTGATTGACTGATTGATTGATTGATTGATCGATTGATTGATCGATTGATTGATCGATAGACTGATTGATCGATAGACTGATTGATCGATTGATTGATCGATTGATTGGGTTAATCGATTGACTGATTGATAGATAGATTGATTTATCTATAGATTGACTGATCTATAGATTGATTCTAAATGATTGATTGATTGATGGACTGATTGATTGATTGATTGATTGATTGATGAATGAATGAGTGAATCGACTGAATGGGGTTTGTCCGACCGGTTTGTTTGATTGCTTGTTTCTAAATATGGAGACAGTCACATTACAAAACAATTGGTCGGTTATGAGGCAGATGAAATGACCAAAGAGGGAAGGAGGAAGAAAAGGAATTCGGAGGAGGAGAAAATTTGAGAGGGGGGGAAGCTCACAAGGGGACTGTTCAATCAGTCGAGCAAGAAAGAAAGTTAACTCTCAATCAATCGAATCGAACGGAGAGAGGTGAGTCTGAGATTCAAGAAAAAAAGGCGAAAACCACACCCGGCCGAAGGAGGGAGAAAAGCGAAAAGGACTCAAAGAGTGAGGCGGAGAACCACGGGGGTATAACCGTATAAGTATCACTCAGTCTATCCATCAAAACCAAGCTACGCACGTACATTGATGATATGAGTTGGTCACTCAAGCAAAACGCATAGACAAAAGACGTACTGCGGCTTTTCGAGATTGTTGAATCGTCACCCTGACATTCGGCAGCGAAGGTCATAGCAAGGAGTTACCGATCATATGGGGGCAGATGAGCAAAAAGGCATCCGAAAAGCCAGTGGTAAAGTACTTGCTACAGACACCTTCCTTTAGACTGATGCCATCCGGAAAAAAAAAAAAAAAAAAAAAAAAACTTGAGGGGAGAAAAAAATAAAATAAAATTGAAGAAAAAGACTTCCGGCAGATCCAGCGTCAAGAGTATAGAAACGGTAACAGAGCAGAGAGGAAAGCAGACTTTTTTTTCCCTCTTTCTTTTCTGAATTGTGTAGACCCAGACATTTGTATTCAGCTGACTCCACCAGGATCCGGACTCATGCCCTGCAAAATCGGAGAGAACCCATCAACAGCACCCGATTGATAGGTGCCTAATGCCACAAGAGTTACTTTCTTTCCTCTTCTATCTCTCGTACTATTCTGTACATCTATGCTTGCCCGTGATAAGCAATCGGACTGATGCCCCCCCAAGAGTAGATGGGCCGAGTGTGTTTTCAAAAAGGGAAAAAAAAAAAAAAAAAAAAAAAAAAAAAAAAAAAAAAAGAACCCGGACAGAACCGCAGGGAGGGGGTCTGGGGCAAAAAGCGGATTCTGCGTCGAAAAAATATGCAGGAAAGTCCGAAAAAAAAAGGTCGACGATGGGTAGGAAGTGTGCAAACCCTTCGTGAGAGAGACGAAACGAGGAGTTAATATCATCGTGCGTTGACTAGAATCTGCCCTAGAAATCTAAGCGGTGCTCATGTCTACGGTGAATACACTACCAAGCTTTTCAAGAGAGGAGATAGCCATGAAGACGTCCCCAAGTTCTCGGCTTTTTTCCGATTTCAGAAATGAGCTCAGACATTCTATGCCGTCTTCCCCACCGGGCGCCCCAACTGCCGAGTACGGGCTACGTAGCCGTTCTGCGTGATCGCTGGGCACTCTGCATACAGTTGAAGGTCACACGGCGTAGAAAAAGAAAGTTGTGTGAGGGACTGATCGTTTGCTCTGGCAATCGGAGATGACGACATGCCAAAAAGATGGGCAACTGCACAAGTACCCCTGTGTAGAATTCTCCAAGACTGGAGGGGGGGGGGAAAAAAAAAGACTGGAGGGGTCCCAAAACACGGGTATACGGTGTTGTCTTTTCGGAACTATATTTCCAGCAAAAAAAAAAAAAAAAAAAAAAAACACGGGTATCAGAATCGGACTGCCGTGTGGGAATGAGGCAACCAAACTGGGATAACTTTAAAGAAACGACCCCGGAATGAGGGGGGAAAGATCTGCGAAGCAACCTAATAATCTAGGGCTTCCTGTAAAGCAACCTAATTAATCTAGGGCTCTGCAAACGCCCCCGGAGGTAAAGGAAGGGAGGAATGGCCAGAGGTACTCGCGGGAGGGGCGGGCAGCGCAGGCTCTCCGTGCACTCTACGTGTCTAGTTGTGAGTGCGGCCTTGTCTGCATCGAGATAGGTGCAGGGACGCCGTAGAGTAATAGGGTGCTCGAAGCGAGATGGGAGTACAATCTACTGAGAGACGTGAATGCTTACCTGAGGACCGATGATGCCACGTGGAGTAGGATAAGCATATATCACGAGCGCAACCATCGAGCCGACAACCCCGATCCTCCTACTTCAATTATGTTGATGCGTGCCCATCATCGAGAGAAGAACGCAGAAGTTTCCCAGAGAAAAGCCTCGAGGAGTCATGGCACAACTCGCGCTACGGGCGGCCAGGTGGCACTCATCCGGATCGTTCGCTTGCGGCCGTTGGTCTTCGTCGTCGACGATCAAAAGAGGACAAACACTGCCACAGAGGGGGAGGGGGGGGGTCCTTTCGTGATTTCTCCCAAATGCTCGCTCTGAGGGCATACTCACACGGGGACCAAATGAACCAAAAATTTGAGGCATCTGGGTACGGTTATTTGGGTCATTTGGTCCCTGTGTGGTCACACGTGCGGACTTCGTCCAGAACGGACGAAGTCGCAACCCTGACACTTTGCACTTAGGGCAAGGTCGTGTGGTCACACGGGGGGCACCAGAGAAAAGAAAAACAAAAAAAGAAAAAAGAAAAAAAAAACAACTTCGGCTGGTTGTCTTATTCTTCTACGATTTTCTTCAAATTGAGGAAAGAAAAAGAAAAAAGCGTTTGGTTCTTTGAGAACACCTCTGGAGGTGGTCTCAAAAAGGGTACCCCCGCGGCCTCGCAGGCCGCTGACATTTGGTCACTATTTGAGGCATTTGGGTACAGGGCCAACCCCGTGTGACCACAAAAATGCCTCAAATTTTGGGATTTTGGTTCATTTGGTCCCCGTGTGAGTTTGCCCTGAGATTATACGGAAGGTACGCCACGCACCAACGGGCTTAGCTCAGGGCACGGCTCACACTGCGGTACCAAATCCGCATAATCCCCAAAATCCCCAAACACATTGTATCGAGGGATAGTCACACCAGGATCTCATTTCCGCCACACCAGGATCTCATTTCCCCAAACTACATATTCGTGACCCGTGGGTTGGGGAATTTGGGGTAACCGCGGGAGGTTATCGCAAATTCCTTTTCTTGTTTGGAATGAACCTGCGGAAATGGAAATGGAAAGGAAATGGAAATGGAAAGAAATTCGAAGACGAAGATATTGCCAGGAAATGCGATCTGGCAGTGTGACGGGAGCAGCCGAAGAGGAACCAAAATCCAGGTGGCCCCAACCTTGCCTGTTGCAAAATGTTGCGAAATGGGGAAGCAGTGTGATCGGTCCAGCCACTATTTTCCAAAATCGGGCATCCCATTTTATTTAAAGAAAATACGATTTTGGGTATGCAGTGAGGGCATACTCACATGGCGACCCCAAATCCGCAAAATATGCGGATTTGGGAAGGGCCGATTTGAGGTTTTGGGCATGGTTCACTTCACACTGCTGTACCTTTTCAAATGGGACAAGGTCGCGGCCGTCTGGAGAAATGGGGATTTGGTACTTGGCTGGTCACACGGCGCCATCCACAAATTGTGCAAGAACTTTTGTGAACGATGTTTTGCCAATTTTTGAAGAAAATGCAAAAAAAAAAAGGGCATTTGCGGTCACCTCCACAGGTGACCCCTTGCCCCGCGGCTTCCCAGGCCGCTGACAAATGGGCACAGGAATAGTTTATTTGCGAATTTGGTAGATCCGTGTGACCGGCCATCTCCCCTTTTTTTTGGGACTTTGGGATTATAGGTCCTGGGATTATAGGTCCTGGGACCTATAATCCCAAATTTCCCACCAAAAAGGGTAGAGGGCCGGTCACACAGATTTGCCAAAGTCCTAAATGTACTATTGGCCTGCCCATTTGTCAGCGGCCTGGGTGGCCAAGGGAATTTGATACCCTATTTAATTTTTTTGCATTTTCTTCAAAAATTGGTGAAAATTCTTTCACAAACGGTCTTGCACAATTTGTGGACGGTGCGAGCAAAGTACCAAATCGCCATTTCTCCAGACGGCCACGGCCTTGTCCCATGCGAAAAGGTACATCAGTGCGACCCGAACCATGCCCAGAACCTCAAATCCAAAAAAGAAAGAAGAAAAGAAAGAAAGAAAGAAAGAAAAGAAAGAAAGGAAAGAAAGAAAGAAAAGAAAGAAAGAAAGAAAAGAACGAAAGAAAGAAAAGAAAGAAAGAAAGAAAGAAAATAGTAAGCGCAGTTTCGGGGAAAGAAGCTCTTGCAGTGGCCCCTTTTCTATTTTTTCTTTTCTTTTTTTTGGCCAGCGGCCCCCGTGTGCCTGCCTTCCTCTGAGGAATCGTGACGGTCGTCTCTCGCCGATGCGCTGGCATCAATATGACTGTAGCCTTTGGATTTGGTCATTAGTTCATCAGTCGAAATCGTCCTATAGTCTTCTATCACATCCCCTGAGGCAAGAACTCAAACCTCTCTCTATAGATTGGTTCTCCAGTCTGCTTAGAGCATACACTAATATTCTAGCACTTCCCCTCTCTCTCTCTCTCTCTCTCTCTCTCTCTCTCTCTCTCTCTCTCTCTCTCTCTCTCAAAATTCCTGCTTCCCGCTCTTTCCGATCACTCTTTATGCACCGGTGATATCTAGGTGAGGTACACACTTTTTCTTCGAAATTCTCTCTCATCTCAATCTACTTCGGTACCCTTTTCTTTTAAATTTCCATCATTTTTTTCCTATCTTCTTTTCGAAAACTTTACAGATGCCATCAGTCTCAAGGACGGTAGCTATATGCAGGTACGAGCAAGCACTGCATTTCCAGGTTTTTTTTTTTTTTTTTTTTCCCCCCTGTGTGTGTGTGTGTGTGTGTGTGTGTGCTCCCACGAAGAAGGACGGCCTTGAGATCACTCTTTGTGCTCGATATCTAGGTGAGTGACACTTTTTCTTCGAAATTCTCTCTCTTCTCAATCTCATTAGGTACCCTTTTGTGTTAAAATTCCTTCCTTTTTTCCTATCTTCTTTTCGAAAACTTTACAGATGCAATCGAGCTGACCTGTCCTGCCCGTCTTCACCCGAATAGAACGCCGGGTTATTATAGCTGTATTTGGCGCAACATTCGGCGGTCCAAATGCAGCGATAAAATTACCGGGCGTTCTATTCGTGTGAAGACGGTAGGTCATTCAGGATTTGTAGTATTTTACTCATTTGTTTCCTGTGGCGTTTTTCGACAGTTCCGTGGTGTACCAACTTTTCTACTCTGTTTTGTTTCATATCTTTTTTTTTTTTCTCTCTCTTTCAGACGAGGCTACCTTCTTATTATAGCTGTATCTAGACTGAAAGATGCCTCAAATCGAGCAAGTTGGTGTTCAGATGTTATCTTGTCCACACGGTTTTCATGCTCGGGCCTGCTCTGCCGTAAGTGTTTCTCACTTGGCTTACATGTTGCTTGGAGTACTTATCTCTACACCGGGCCTGCTCTGCCAGATCTCAAGATGACGGTTTCGCGAGCTAAAAAAAAAAAATAAAAAAAAAATCCGTAGTTCTTCTCTCTACCCCTCTTGCTTGATGGATTAACTCATGTTGTGGATCGAAAGGTTATTGCTCGATTTCGATTGATGGACTGAGTGATAAATATCGGCCTGTGGTTTTTCTCTCGACGTCAGCGCTTGGGTACTTGTTGGTTTTCTGCTTGCTCGACTGAGATGCCGATTTGACTGAATTTGTTATTTCGGTTTGGACGTTTTCTTAAATCGTGTCTCCCTGTCTCTGTCCAATCCGATTGATTGACAGCGAGTTCGTTTTCTGGCCTGACTGATTGAACCATCCACTTGTGAGCCTTTCTCCGGTCCTTTTCCTGCTACTCGTTCCCTCTCTTCCCTCCGCTTTCTTCGATCCTTTCATCGGCCTCACGTGTACGACCAGTTCATTGAACTGTTCCCTTTACTACGCATTTTCAGGAGCAAGCACGCAATAAATTAAGCTTTTAACCAACAGTGAAACTTATCACGCAATATATTGATGAAACAGGTAAACAAATGATCAAGAGGTCAATCAGCCAATCAGGCAATCAACCAATCAATCAGTCCATCAATCCATTAATAAACCAATCCATCTGACATGTCATCAACCAATCAAACTGTTGACCTATCTAATCAATCAATCAATCAATGAATCAATCAATCAATCAACCAAGTAATCAATCAAATATAAAATAGAACGATCAATCAATCCATCAATCCATTAATCCATCAATCCATGAAATCAATGAATCAATTGTAATCAATCAATCAGTCGATCAAACGAGTCAATCGGTCAATCAATCACTCACTCAGTCGATCAAATGTGTCAGTCATTCAATCATTGAATCAATTTCTCAGTCAATGAATTAATCAATCCCTCTGCCATGGATGGATCAATGAGTCGATCAACCATTCAGTTCATCGGTGTATAAATTCGCGAATCAGTCATCGGATCGATATTCACTGACCGTAAGCGGATTGATCACACAGCTAGTCTATCAATCAAGCTACAACATTATCAATCTAGGTATCAATGAGTCAATTAACCTATCACTTCACGAATAAGTCAGTCGGACTATATTCATCGACTCGATGTCAATTGATTGCCCCGGCGCCATGAACCCCCTATCCCTCAAACTACTCTCTGGTTTGTGATGAAGAGAACTATCGCTGCGCTGAGACGCGGCCAGCACAGATCGATCCTCGTGGTCTGCTCACGGTCTGACTTCCCACTTAAACCCTTCACCTCAACATAGCGACCACGGGTGACAACGGCACCAGAACAAATTGCACCGTATTCGGCAACGTGATCATCTTGGTTACTTATTGCGCAGAATGGGCATGCGGAGGAGGATACTGAACCGAGCATCTTGATCAATACTTGTTTGCTCAGGTCATTTTGAAGCAACGACTGCTCTGAGAGAAGCTGCGGAGGAGTGCTCTCTCTCTCTCTCTCTCTCTCTCTCTCTCTCTCTCTCTCCCTCCCAAATCCGCGCCTTACATATCTCTCACTCTGTCTGCGCGTCTGTCGCGATCTGTGTTTGTGCGTGTGTGGGTGGGTGGTTGTCTGCTGCGCGCGCGCGCGCGCGAGAGAGAGAAAGAGAGAGAGAGGGATGATCCGTTGATGTGTGTTTCAGCGCCTGTCGCTTCCAGTGTGGTAGTTGTTCCTGGCAAGATCGACAATGATCCGTTTATCATCGCCACAAGTCCGCTTCTGCCGCAGTCGATATTCTTTGGTGGACGCATTCCCAACGTGCGTTTCTGTTGCGCTTGAGTTTCTGATTCGGTATGCAGCGAGCCTAATTGTCCGAAAGCACGTGCATGGCATTGCCGCTCGACTCCACTCATTGTCTCGTTGGTGGCTTGATTGCGTCCCTGTTTCAGGTTGACGAACGCTCCATTTGCAGTCGTCTGAAAGCGGAAACGACTTCTGAGATTCGCAGAGCTTTCTCGATCGTCAGCCTTCGCTCCCAGGTTGAAAGAAGAAAAGAGGAAGATCGGGAAAACGAGTCGAGGCTGGCTCCTTCCGCGAAGCAGATGACAACATCCGACAGTGACGTCAGTGAATTTGAGTGTAGATATAAAGGTATTTTGTACGAGAAAGGCAGTGGTGCTGGAAGTGAATGCAATCCGAGGACCGCGGAGGGAACGTGCACTCTGTGGTAGGACATGGAGGAAGCCCTGGAGTTGTTCTTACGGAATCTTACCTAAGGGAAGTGCACTAGGTTCTTTTTTATGTTTCCTCTCTCTTTTGAAAAGTGGACAAGCAGATGTACTGGGAGAAGGAAACAGAATAGCCACCAGAGTTAGGCAATAGTCAATATTAATCACAGTGGTCAGTGCCTCGTCGGGGGCATGTTTGTCAGAACTACGACATGATTTGAGAACTGTTAGAGAGGGCAAGAGTGCTGTAAGGAGAGGAAGCGGAGAGGGAGAGTGAGAGCGAGGAACTGGGAGGAGGAGGAGTAAGATCGAAAGTCATGCGAGCAGTGCGAAAGAAAGGACGTATAGCAACTCGCAAAGGAACAGATTCTCAATCGCAAAATAGTTCAGTAGACAGTTGAAATGTTCGCCGCCAAGCTATTGCGGAGAAAAGGAGGACTAGGAAACGATGGGGAGAGAAGGAACGTAATGGCTGGGACGCTGACGCCACGTGGCAAAGCGATCGGGCCCGGTACATCTTCTTCGCGGGTTAAGCTGGAACGTGCTAACGCGCCTCCTCGCATTGCGATTGACCTCGGTACTTCGTCTTGTTCGGTGGCGGTGTGTCAGAATGGGGTGGTCCGTGTCATACCGGACTCGTCGGGGAAGCTCTCGACTCCATCCCTTATCGCATTCACGGACAGGAAACGTTTAGTGGGAGGGCAAGCACAGAGTCAGGTGCTGCGTAAACCCGAAAACTTGCTTTACGAGGTGAAACGCCTTATCGGACGCGATTACGACTCGATTACAGAGGAGGAGAAGAAATGGTGGTCGTTCACCGTCCTTAAGGGAGAATCCGGCGAGGCGTTGCTGGAAGTGAAGAGTGAATTACTGTCTTCTTTAATCAGCAACCGTGGAAATCAGGTCAGCGCAAGTAGTGAGAGTCAGTTTCAGCACAAAGAGGTCTGCACTTCTGAAGCACAGGAAGCGGGGCCTTGTGTGCAAGATGATGGCAAGAGGCGCTTAGCGCCTGAGCAGATTTTAGGGATGCTTCTGGCAAAAATGAAGAGTGATGCCGAGACGTTTCTCGGGTGCAAAGAGCTGGAGGCGGCAGTCATTACCGTTCCAGCACTCTACTCCGATAGGCAGCGATCAGCGACCAAACTGGCGGCCGAGATCGCTGGTTTTAAAGATGTGCAATTAGTGAGTGAATCGACAGCGGCTGCTTTGTGCTACGCCGAGCATGCGGGACTTACCTCCTCAGGCCGCAGCGACGGTGTCGCTGAAGAATGTCAACTGGGCGAAGAAGATCATCCGCGAGGCGTGAAGCTGCTCATGATCGCGCTGGGTGGAGGTAACTTTGAAGTTGCCGTCGTTACTATCGTCGGGGGGTCGCTCACCGTGGACTCCGTGAACGGCAATCCAAGTCTCGGAGGCATGGATTTCGACCACAAAATGATGGAACTGATACTCCATCGCGTGCGAGAGCAGTTTGGTCCGACTCCGGCGATAAACGCCAGCACGTTGTGCGGACTGAAGACGGCGAGTGAAAAAGCGAAAGAAGATCTGAGTACCCTACAGGACGTCCTGGTTGACGTTGAGTTCCTCCTCGGCGGCGATAACGACAACAAGGTAAGCATCCGCCGAGCTGAATTTGAGAAAAGGTGTAAGAGTTTGCTGGACGAGTGCATGGATTGCGTCCGTCGACTCTTAAAGGACACGAAGACTAAGAATAACGAGGTGAGCGACGCTGTGTTTGTCGGTGGGTCAGCACGCATTCCAAAGGTCTTCCAGAAGTTTAACAAGGTCTTCCACTTGGAGCCAAAGGCGCACCCTTGTCAAGACGAAGCCATTGTGCGAGGCGCAGCGCTCTTTGCTGTTTGGAGCCAACAGGTTACAGAGACACATGCGACAATCATTGAGTATTATGATCGGAGAGAAAGGACTAACTTCTATTTTCAACAGCGCAAGAGGCCGGTTAGCCACGTATTGCCGGCTCTCAGTTTTTGGACGCGTGATCCACAGGATGATCAGATGTGTCTGGAGTTATTTGAGCGGAGAGGAGACAAAGGAGAAGTGGTACGAGTTGGCAAAATATTTGTGAGAGTAGGGAAGCATAACGTCAGCCCTCTTCTCCCTCTTCTGACCATTGACCGATGCGGGATGATGGGCCTTGACGAGGGGCAGAGTTCACTCCCTGCCGTGTTTCATAAGTCCGGGCAACGATCTCCGGATGAGATCTCTGGTTGGAGGCAGCTTGCCGAGAAGCTCAGTGTGTACGAGCGCAGAGTCGCAGAGATGAGCAGCGCGAGGAACCAATGGAATATTTACATCAGCGAAGTGGAGAAGAGGGAGTCTTCGTGCCCGCGCTGGTTGTGGACTACTATATTGGAATGGAAGCGTGAGATTGAGCGATGGCTTGCAATGGAGGCAGGGAGTGGTCGTGTGGGGATCGAGCAATTCACCGCGCGGTTTAGCGGCTTCCAAAGGGCGTGCCAGTATGCCTTCGGAGATTTGTGGGCGAGGTCGATATCGGGCAAAAGGTTGCTATTGGTCGATTGCTGGGAGTCGAACGACGTTGATGTGTGCCTGCGGAATCTGGAGAAGGCAACGCTGGATTTCTGTGACGTGGTCATCTCCGTGCCGCTCAAGGATCATCGCAAGACAAAGGAGCGGATCATCGAGGGAAAGGGAATCGAATTCGCCGCACACAGCTTTTTGTCCAATGCTACTCCGGCCACCGTAAAGGATAACGGAATCCCTTACGTCGTACTCTCGTCAGGTCCTGTGCGGCTTCCCGGCGATGGTGATGTTCTTTGCTTGGAATGGAACAAGCTTGTTGGTATGCTGGTATCGCGAGCAGTGCAAGTTGGTCTTCAGGTCGTGCTGTGCCTCGAACAAGATGGTTATCGAGACGAGCCGAGCAGCTCCTTGCCTTATGCTGTCGACGACGAGAATCGTCGCTGTGAAGCGCAGCTCAAGGCCCTTCTACAATCTATCGGCCCGTCGAACTGGCGAAACATAACTATAGCATATCTCCCTCCACCTAATTTGTGTTGGGCAAAGGAATTGCCTAGAAAGGAAGCCGCTAACCCGCAGCAGAGTGGCGTACTTCCACGGAAGAATGACGTACTCGACACGGTACTTCCGCAAAGGAATGAAGTACTCGACACGGTACTTCCACGGAAGAATGACGTACTCGACACGGTACTTCCACGGAAGAATGACGTACTCGACACGGTTCGGCACATACGAAAGGTGATCGGCGACTTTGTGAGTGCGGAAGCTGCCAAGACAACGCGCATACTCACTGGTGGAGGCGCGGCTCTGGAGCTGTGGAATGTCCTAATGGAGCAGGATGAGATTGACGGCTTTCTTTTGGAAGGTGGGTTTCGTGACTCTCGCCTCCTTAAGAGACTCCATCAGCCCACTAGAGAGGGGACGAGCAAAGCCTTACTCTGTCGCGCAGCAGATGGAGATGCCATTCTGGACCAGCGTAACATGGAGTGTATGCACAACGTCAGCCGGGACCTGATGGCTGGAGAAGAGGTGGACTGGATACCCGTGAAGTACAAAGTGACAGAAATTAATTTTGGAGTGCATCGCGATGAAGGGACTGGTTCCATTGGGATGGTTTGGAAGGGAGGTGCGATTGTTCAGGACGACAACAACAACAAGGGGAAAAACCGGCGGAGGGTGAAGATCGTCCCTATTTTTGAGCTATGGGATGGAGAGAAGCTACAAGAGGGAATAGAGAAGCAGCTTTCACCCTGGAGAGAGGAGATCAAGCGAACTGACGATGAAGGGGAGAAACTTGTCCTCGAATACCGGCCTGTATCGTGTGTGGACATGGCAGGTAATCTTCCTGTGGTCATAGAGACCGCTCACGCCCTCATCAGAAGGTGGGTTTTGACAAACACCAGCCCCGAGGTGGCACGAGCGGTGCGTATCGTTTGTTCCTTAGACGGGCTGCCGCCAGAAACGTACAGGGAAATCACGAGGAATCCGAATGTAGATGGCGCAAGCCTGCGACTTGATTCCGCGGGAGATGCACAAGTGTCAGCAGGAAGTGCGCCAGCCAATGAATCGCAGCTTGCTGAGAGGCTCACTGTCAGGAGCGCAAGGCACCAATGGAAGAAGTACATCGACGAAGTGGAGAAGAAGGAGTCTTCCTGCCAACGCTGGCTGTGGAGTGTTATATTGGAACGGAAGCGTGACATGGAGCGATGGCTTGGGAGGAAGGAGGTGGAAGGTGGCTGCGTCGAGAGAGAGCAATTTACCTCCCGGTTTGCTGAATTCCGGAGGGCGTGCGAATATGCATTCGGAGCCTTGTGGGGAAGGTCGATGTCGGGAAAGAAGTTCTTGATTGTTGATTGTTGGTACTCTAGCGAAATTAAGCAATGCCTGCAGAATCTTGTAGGGAGCAGAGGTCGGGATCGGGATCTCTGTGACGTCGTCATCTCCATGCCCCTCAAGGATCTTCGCAAGACAAAGGAGCGTATTGCGAAAACGGAGGGTATCAGACTAGCCGTCCTGAGCCTTTCACCCCACGCCACTCCAGATGCCTTGGCACAAAGTGGCATTCCGTACGTGCTGCTCAAGGCAGGGCCCGCTGTAATGGATTCTGGCGAGAGAGAGCACCTTTGTTCTGGGTGGAACAAGATTGTTGGTGACCAGGTGTCCCTAGCTTTGCAAGCCGGTCTTCACGTAGTGCTGTGCATTGGCCGAAATGAGTGCGACTATTTGGAAGTCAGCAATGAGGCTCGGGCTTCCGAATTGGAGGAGGAGAAGCGCCATTGCGAAGCGCAAATCCGGGACATTGTCAGTCGCGTTGGCAAGGATTTCCGCAACATAGCTGTTGCTTACCTTCCTCCATCGCATGTGCTACCTGCAGCGACGACGGAAGCCACAATCGAAGCAGCAGCGACGACGGAAGCCACAATAGAAGCAGCAGCGACCTTAGCGACAACCGAAGCAGCAACCAAAGCGGCTGAGGCAACAAGCCGGCCGCAGTGGGATGCAAGCGAGACGGCTCGGCACATAAGATGTGTGATTAAGGATCTGGTGAGTGCAGAAGCGGCCGAGGAAACACGCATCCTTATCGGCAGATGCGAGGAGGAGGAGTCGTGGGACACCTTCATAAATTTGCGGCATGAAATAGACGGCTTTCTTCTTGTGGCGGGGCTCCGAGACCCTCTTTTCTTCGACAAACTCGTCCGTAAAGGGGGCCCAAGCGAGAAGATTCGTCGGGAAAGAAAGGGCAAAGTATTGCTCTGTGGCCTGCAGGACGAAAATGCGACCCTCAGTATGTATGACGTGATCTGGCTGAGCGCCATCACAGAGAAGCTGATGGGCGCAGAAGAAGTAGTCTGGATAAAGACGAAGCACATACCGACTCTGGCAGTGAGTTCAGGAACGAGTATGATTACGGAAATCAACGGCACCTACGCATTCCTCTGGAAGGGGGGTCATGTCACAACTGACTACAGCGGAGAGGTGGAAGAGGCACGTAAGGCGAAGATCTTCCCCATTTTGGAGTCGCACAACGATAGCCGTGGACAGGAAGTAGCAGAGGCGCTATCCCCGCAGCTCTCGGCGTTGTGGAAGGAGCTGGAGGTGAAAAAGGATAGCGACTGGTCAGGGCTTCTTCTTGAGTACAGGCCTGCAGATGGTGTGAACAGCGCAGATTCGCTTCTTGAGGCCGTGGAGAGAGCTCACGCACACATACGGGGATGGCTTCTTGAGAACTTCGGTGCAGAGGCAGCGCAGGAGGTGCGGATCGTATGCTTTCTCGAAGACGAGCTGGAGTCAGAGACACGTCGCCAAATCGTCCATCTGCCCAATGTAGACGGAGTAAGTCTGCATCTTCCCGATAGACGAACAGTCCGTAGAACGGGTCTCGCCGCCTAGAGTCTTCCCCCGAATAACCCCCGAATAAAACGTACGGTAATTATAGCTGAATCTGGTGTATCTTTCAGTGTAAAAGATAGTCAATTTAGTGTGATAGTCAAAGCTTTTAGCGCTGTTTGATGAGCCCGCGTAGGATTAGGTAGTTGGTTAGGTAAAGGCTGACCAAGCGGATGATGCTTAGCTGGTCGTTTCGGATGATCAGCCACACTGCGACTGAGACACGGCCCAGACTCCTACGGGAGGCAGCAGTGGGGAATCTTGGACAATGGGCGAAAGCCTGATCCAGCATGGCGCGTGAGTGAAGAAGGGGTTTTATCTTGTAAAGCTCTTTCATCGGTAGTGAGATTAATTCAGCTATAATGACCGTACGTTGTATGTGGAGGAAGACTGTAAATGCAGCTTAGACCTCGGCTAGTTATACTTAGCCCCTGCTGTGCATCATTTGGCTCTCTGAGCCTCTCCCTCAGCCGCCTGATGACAGAAGTAACTCTGCCGAATCTCATATGTTAATATGGTGAATTTTAGAAACGCAAACACATTTGCAAAAATAATAATAAACACATTGATTGGTGTTCTTTTCCATTGCACGGAGGACACCTCCCAACTGTCTTCGATTTCTTGGTATGTACCTATACTATGTATAGACAAAGGGAACTCTCCCAGTGCGTAGTGCAAGGAATGAACAGAACAGACCTTTCCGCTGTGGCCCCCCCTAAGTGCGAATGTTTATTTCGTTGCCCTGAAAAGGGGTTGAATGGCTGTAGTAGGGGGCTAACCCGCTACCGTCTTCACCCGAATAGAACGCCCGGTAATTATCGCTGCATCGGGACTGAAAGTTGGGCCAAATGCAGCTATAATGACCAGGCGTTCTATTCGGGTGAAGTCGGTAGCGTGGGGGATGCTGTATGCGCGAGCTACCGTACATCGGGTACTAAATGACTCACTGGCCCAGGGTAGGATAATCAGTGTGTGTGTGGATGGTTCATAATTGAAGGGAGGATGAGGGAAAGGGGACACGTACAGCCGGTATGCAATACTCTGGTGGAAACAGCTTGGTACTGTCATTCTCTGCCCATTGGAGGGCATGGACTTCATGATTCTTGTGGGTTTTCCGCAGGTGCAGATCAAACTCATCAAACCAACATGGTGACGGATGGACTCGGGGTTAGAGGCACTATATGAAGGAGGAATCTCTCTGTTGGGTTATTTTTGGGTGGTGACGATGGACTTGTGTTATAATTATTGGTAAATTATAATTATTGGTAAAAGCAAGGTTGAGTGAGTTGTTGTGTTTGAAGCTAAAGATATTTTATGGACGTTAACTTGGACCTCCTGCATAATTAGTCATGTATCTGGCTGTTCTCGAGTCTCAATTCATTGTGTGATGGACGATTTTGTGTTCCTTTCTTGTGTTCAGATGTGTGAACATTGTCTCGGTGTTACTGAACCTGTTTTTCTAGTAGTAATTAGTAGATCTCCTCGTTTCAAGCGTCTCAAATATTATATGCCAATGTTGTTCAAGGAACCATGAACCTGGACCCAGTTTTTGACTTCTGTTGATTGTAATGTTAACAATGGAACTGGGTCTGATCTTATAAGTCCATTGATAGGAGGCAAAAAAAAAAAAAAAAAAAAAAAAAAAAAAAAAAAAAAAAAAAAAAAAGGGTTAGTGGCTTGGATCAGGAGCATTGTGCGAGGGACAACCTCACACCTGGCAGGGATTAACGATACAAGTGGGGTTGCTGGGCCTGAAAGCTCACAAAAAGGGGTCTGCAAAGGATTTTTTGTGGGTTAGCAGGTGTGTACTTCTCAATGGGAATTGCAATCCCCCCCTTCTATGGGTTTCCACAGGTTGATGTCAGGGGAGAGGATGTGACAGGTAATCTCACACCCTAAGCTTCTCTCCGGTGAGAGTGGACTATAGGCCCAGGAAAGTGCTAAGACGGGGGACTCTAGGAAGGATAGGGATGGGGGTTCCACTGTTCCAGGTTGGCACTCAAATCTCGAGTACTTCAGAAAAGTGCGGTTTCAGTTTCTATCTTTCAAAAAAGTCTGCCTGTGTTCAGAAGATGTAAGGCCGACAACAGAGATTTAAAAAATGTGTTTCCAGCTCCACCGAGTGCAGCGTGAATCCTGGAATTGCTAAAAAAGTTCATTTCAATTTTATTTTATTTTATTTCCCCATCTTGCGGGAATCTCCATCCACTGTGGCATTACTCTCGGTCAAAAGGGCGCATCCACCCCTAGCCGACAACCTAAGCCCAGCAGATGGAGTCCGGCCAAGGCAATATACAGAGGAATCCTGGTTTGGCAGAAGCGGAGCAGGGAAATGGTAGGCGTTTGGGTAAAACCTAGCGGGGAGAAAAAGAAAGTGCAATTTTTGCACTCACACAGGCGGGAAACTTCTACCTTATTTAAACGGAAAGATCTCTTGATCCTGCATTTGCTGCCACTCTTTTGTCCTGGAGACAGTTTCAAATGGGCCCAAAAAAAAACCTGACACTTTTTAGGCTTCTAGCTGAACATCAGTTTTTGGCCTCATCTATTCTGAAATATTCTGACTTTTCTGGAAGCCGAAACTGAAACTTCACTTTTCTGAACTTATCCCCCAAAAAAGAAGGGCAACAATAAAATAAACAGGTAAGTACGTTCATGTCACTTTTGAGTACCATTGAATAAGAAAAAAAAAAACGCACCCGCAAAGAAACCAGGCACCGAGTTCGAAAAAGCAATGAAAGTACCAAGGGTTGTGGTGTCAGGCCGGGTTCCTATATACAGGGGCCGACTGTGGAGTCAGATGGGGAAAGAAAAAAGAAAAGAAAATGCCCACCAATACCTTTCGACGACCAAAATTGTCATTTCAAACTGGGCGCCCGTTTTTTCGGCGGCGCGTGTTTTTTTTTGCCTTTGTGAACTCAAAACCTGTCGTGTCCACCATTGTTTCTAACCAAAAAAGGTCCCACTTGGACCTACTCTCCGCCCCTACCGTACTGACAAAAACATTTTTTTTTTCGTTTTTTTTTCCTTCAGAGAGACCGACTAACTAAAGCCGTCCAAATACATAGAGACAAAGCGCTGTAGAAAAATATGGCTCTCAATTTCAAGAAACTTCATCCATCCACTCATCAGGTGAGAAAGCAGTTTGCGCGCTCATTCCCACAACCAAGACCATAGAGGAGTAGGAAAAGAAACCCATAATTACCCTAACAGGACAAACAATTCCATGCACACACACATGGGCATCGTGCAGGTGCACAGCACTTACCTCAGTGACCTGAGCTTCAAGTTGAGTATAGCTCACCCCCCTCCAATATGGTCCTCCTCACCCATTTAACGCTACCCCAACACTAGTGCCCAATCTAATAGGAAGCTCTACTCCAACACCAAAGTACAATGCCGGATCCGCCGCCGATCTTGAAGACCAAAGAAGCAACTTCCAGTCCGTTGATGCAGAAAAGCCACTTCTCTCAAGCTCGCCTACTTGAGGGAAACCCTAGAGTGGCTAAGTGGCTCCCTTAAGTCCAAATGCAAGGTGCAAGTGTGTGACGCCCCGAACCTCACGCCCAGCATGACTTCCTGATCGGAGTGGAATGGGGGCCTGGAAGTGCGAAAAGGGGGTGTGCCAAGGATCTTAGGAAAGTGGGGGTGGCGTCCCAGATCAGAACTGAGATCTCCTGTGGCAAGTTTTAGGGACAATCGTGCAACATGGTAGGCGCGGGTGGGGTCTGGCTTTTAAGGCTTAGAGGATGGAGTTACCATCTCCGTTGGTTCCGCCGTAGGGGGTGAACACATATTTGGTGGACCGGTGGGACGCTATGGCTGCCGTGCTGTTTAAACAGTTGCCGGCGCCGCTCGTAACAGGCTTCGGAATCCGACGAGGCTGGCCTCAGGCGGAGGTTGTGCATTCGCTGCTCAGCTTCGGTTCGGGTTCGTCGGATGAATCCCGAAGCTCTATACGCCTGGTATTGTCGGCATTCCTCGCACGATGTGCGGGGCCAGTAGCGAGCTATGGAATTCCACGGTACTACTGGGAGCTGGTGGTACGGAAGGAGGAGAGAGAAGGGAGGAAAAACGGTATTGATAGCGACGAAACCCGGAGATATATAATATTGGGTGTTATCAGTGTTAGGATATCTGAGATCCTGGGATCGGTAGTTATAGCCCAGTGAAAGTCCCCTGCACACAGTCGGTCATTCTCTGTCAAACAGGGGAATTCCGGATTTCTCAAGTTTCCCCGTCATCTAAGTTGCTCATCATCCCAATACTCGCGATATTCTGGGTTCCTCAGGCTTTCACGATCAGTGATCCAGAAGGGGGTTTCTATAGCCATAGCTGATTCGTGGCCTCTATCTCACACATCCCTTATGGTGGGTCAGGACCGAGGTCGACTTATGCAGATGTGGGCATATGTTACGACTCCACTTTTTGAGATCATTGTCGTACACTAGCGTGCGCATGAGCGAGAGCGGCTCGAACCCTGACTTTTCGCGTCATATCGGTTTTATCCCTTATGCATGCAACTACCCTCCCCTTACAGCATCGTCATTCTGGGTAAGACTCGGTCATTACACACATATCCATGTCATTTATGTGACATAAGAAAGGAGGACGGGAGCAATCGAGATTGCACAAAAATCAAAGCTGAGGAACCAAAACATTTACGATGAGCATATTCAACCAGATCCGGGATTATTGCACATCGCAGATGAATATTAGAAAGCGGCGAAATTTGAATTAAGTAAACGCTACAGAACAAAAAAAAATAGAAAACCAAAAAGATCACTTGCAAAGAGGCGCAGCGTTGACTGTTACCGCCGCGAAGCGGGAGCCTATTTAATTTCATTTGGTGATCACGGGGGGCACGCAACCCGTGTCGCTGGCCCGGCGGAAACATCCAGGAGGCACGCAGTGTTGGCCCGTCTGGGAGTGTTATGCGTTCGAGACGGAACGCTGATGGAGAGCTGTATGACGGGAAACWGTCRCGTACGGYTCGGAGGGCAGAGACTCACCTCTGACCCCTACCCATTTTAGGTTTTGCTTTAATTGAAGCTATTGCTTTATTCGCCTTAATGATGGCTTTCTTAATTTTATGGGCGACCGCGACACTACCAAATGAATTGAATGAACCTGCGCCCATATTTTATGCATTCAGTCTTAGCAATCTATGCACCATTGTTTCGACCTGAACAACTAATGCGAATTCCTTTCACATAATTGCATTTTTCAACTTGTTGGAAAATAGATCTACAAATTTGACGAAATGATGTTTTTTGTTTCAATTTGTTGCATATTTCTTGTGCAATCAAAGAAGCACTTTGATAAACAKRAGCTACTTTCAACAGCCTAATCACTGTATGAGTTTTTGCTCGACTAGATAATAAAGATTGCAAAAAAGCGAAATAAAAGTAACGACCAGGCGCGAAGCGAACATAACTCTCTTTTTGACAAACAAAGCCTATTAAAGTTGAAGCCGGATCAAATTTCAATCGATTTTTTGCATAGAAAAAATATTGCATAACAAAATAATCTATTGCATGCTTTATCAACTTGCTCAATTGATCAAAACTTCTGTTTTTTGGGTTACGCAGAAAATCTGGGACGATTCTGTCACAACAAAAATTGGCCAACGTTGGAATCAAAATTATACAGAAGGTCGGAAGAAGGACACCATCCCACACACACTCGCTCTCTCTCTCTCTCTTACTTCTCCACTTCCCGATGCGGGAAGTCCATCACCTTGCATCAACACAGAGTTGTCACCCCGCTTGGTCCGAACATGCAAGCCAAGTTCGCCTGTGCGCCACGGTCCGTCGCGGTCTGCACGTCAACCCCACATACTCGGTACCAGCTCGTCCGATCGCCCAACTCTCTCGTCTACTCACCTCTCAAGCTGACTCGTTAGCCGACCCTCACTGATCGCGCTAACCTCAAAGTTCATAGAGAACAAACTAATCTCGCTTGCGAAATTTATAGCTTGCACGCTCGCGAGAGAGATACGGGATTATGCCCAAGTAGAAAAAAGGAATGGAAAGGGAGTGCCTACGTCTGCATGGCCAAGCCGCGGCGTGGGGGACGTAGCCACACTCCACACATCGATCCGGTCATGGAGTCAATCGGGCCAATTGGAACAGAGGATGAAGCGCGCGGGTCAATGAAGAAGAAAGCAGGGAAGCATGAGAATCAAGAAGAAGAGAAATACAGTCAAAATTACAGTTACACACAAGATTAAGGGTGCGGTCTAGTCAAAGCCCAGTACCTAGCACGACAAGATGTGTGCAAGCAAGAAGCGCAGCGCAGCAGAATTCAGAGTACCTAATCTAAAACCTAATTGCAAAAAGAAATTCTGAAAAGATCGAAAATAATTCTGAGAGCCCGTGGGGGCTCGACATCAGTTGAAAATTTGAAAAAACGACATTCCCGCGCGCGAATTGTGCCAAAATTCTCATTTTCCGCAGCAGAACAAGAAAGAAGTTATGGCAACCGTTATTCATTGCGCTCATTGAGGCGCGTTCACCCAATCGTCTGCGCGGGACTTTTCCGACCCAGGTCACGAAAGCCAAAAGGAAAGAAGCGAGGGTACTCATGCAATTTTCCTAGCCGACCCATACCCATGCACTTCACTCAACCATCCCGTTCCTGCCCCCGAAGCCGCTTCGCGCAGAAAGTCGCACGGTTACAAAAACCAGTTCGTCACATATGTGACACCCTGGGGGTTCCAATCTTGAGCAAGCTCCTGCTTGCTTACTCACCATACTTTGATCCCTGGAAGATGTCGATGATCGTCATGGAGCTTGCATGTGCCACTTACCGTGAGATGAGAGTGTGGATGTCATCCAACGTGGCATTCGTGAGCTCCGCATCTAAAGATTACTGGGGAAGGGCAATCTAGTGACGGGCGGGGGCGGCGGTGGATGATTCGCGGGAAGGGGAGGCATGAAATGATACAGCTCGCGATCATCATCGGGGATGCGCGAGTAATTGATGGTGTGATGGATGCGGGGGAATCGGCGTTCTTAATAGGGAAGGGAGGCGAAATAGTCTGTACGGTTCTGAGTGACTGTGAAATCTTACCTTGAGCCGTTGGGGGCTGACTCCCCAAACCAACCCGGATCGGGGTGGATGCATGTAATAATGAGAATATTGTGATTTGTGTGTATGCCTGAGTAAAGGTTGAGTTGTTCCTATGCACGAATTGCACGCAATTGATATCTGATGCATAAGAATGATTGTTCACCTCTTCTTTTTTTCCCCGTTCATCTACCTAAGTAAATTCGGATCCGGCGGAACAAATCATGTGCATATACATATACGAGTGATCGCCAGATGACAGTCATCACGTATACGCGTGTCTGCATGACCCGATGCCTCCTCTCCTTGCGAGACCAAATGTATGAGTCAAGCCCCTCTCGTCAAATATGGATGTCGGTGTTCCATTTTGGATCACGGACCATGCCAGTCTGAGAAACCCCAGGTACAAAGAATACTGGGAGAACGAACAACTCTTCCGCCGATCAAACTTATGGCTTCCGGCCTACCCATGTCAAACGGAGGGCAATCGGTTGTGTGCTTGGGACATTCACCAGGCCATTGGACGAAATTCCCGAACCCTGGATTACCCCGACCCCCGTTATTACCARTACCATCTTACACCGGGATTCTTGGCCATTGAAATCGACTTCCCTCCATTCCGTCTCCTTCTCCCCTATCACCATCTGACTGTAGTTCCCTGGGATTCGATTGCGCACTGCTGGCCCTAGAGTCGTTGTTCTAAGTGCCTTCAGTACAACACTTACCGGGCAGCGGGATTCATGCGACTGCCCGCTCCAAAGCTGAGCGTCGGGAACACAGTTTCCGACTGAGGTGGTCCACATCGGACTCGGAGATCTGTGAAACCCGCCGGTGACGGGTGTTTGAACAGAGAGACATCCACTGTGTCCCATCAATGCACCAGGTGCGAGCCCGCCCGCGGCGACGGTCCCGGCGAAATTAACCGCTCAACCCTGAGAAAGGCAAAAACCAAAACCTGGCCCTACATAGAAACCACTTGCATTTCCATCCCTCACACTTAACACCGGAGATCTCAGTTTCGATCTGGGACTCCACCCCCACTTTCCTAAAATCCTTGGCACAACCCTACTACGCACTTTCGGTCCCCCTCCCACTCCGAAACAAGAAGTCGCGTTGGGCGTGAGGTTGGGCATCGCAGCGCAGGTGAGTGTGGGGTGGAGGTGGGGTTAGAGGCAATGGAAAAAACGTAATCAACAACAACAACAACAACAACAACAACAGCGATCGACGTCGACGACGATTCCTTTTCTCATCAGGCCATTGGGGACCGTGGCGAGAGGGAATATGCCCTTGATGAGGCAGGTGAGTGAGAGGTGGAGGAGGGGCTAATGGTAATGGCAACGCCGCGAACAGTCGCAATCGCAACAACAACAACAACAACAACACCAAAAACCACAACAACAACACCAAAAACCAGAACAACGACAACAGCAAAGTTAAAGACAATAGCAATACCTCCATCAGCAAATTGGGGGGGGAATTAGCATCTTCGTTGTGCTTCCAAGGTGGAGCTTACGGTTGAAGGTGAGGTCTACCGGTTGCCCCCTTTCCTTCCTGGTGTTTCTACAGGTTGATTTGTGTTTTACTGTCTGGTTCCGGGTCGAAATCGGATAAATGATCTCCTCCTCGTTGATTGGGGCTAATTGGCCTGCGACGAAGGGGTGTTGATTGTCCTCATGAGGAGGTGCGCTGTTTAGAGGTTTGAGTTTGATTGATCTTTGTTGTAGTTGTGATTGATCTTTGTTGTAGTTGTGATTGATTTCTGTTGGCTGATCGATGAAAATTGTTTCTTGCTATTTTCTAGGTGGGATCATACTTCTTCTCGGTAAGATCATACTCCATGCGCACAAGGTTAATCCTTCCCTTCCACAGGGAAGTAATCAATGCCCTGCTCAATGATTACTCATGCACTGGATTTTATGTGCTCTGTGACATTTGCACACATCAGGATATATGGACGCTGGGCCTGACTTCCAACTCAAACATCTCACATCATTCTTAGGGTTCATAGAAGATAGAGAAGGATAGGGTAATTAGGGTTCTTCCTTTATGAGTCATATATTGATGACATATACATACGGTACTCGATGATCATACTTCATGAGCACGAGGTCAATGCTTCCCTTGCGCAGGGAAGTAATCAATGTCTCTGCTCAATGATTATTCATACACTGGATTGTATATGCTCTTTGACATGCACACATCAGGATATAGAGACAATGGGCCCGACGTTTTTTTTTTTTTTTTTTTTTTTTTTTTTTTTTTGAAGAAACTGCCCGAGCGGTTTCTAGGGGTGCTGATAAGAGCAGGCTGTGACGAACTAATTTCTGTTTCGCGCGATTTTCTGCGCGATGACAATAAGGGGTCCTAAGATGGGAAGGTTGGGCTAATTACGGAAGATCGGGATCGAAGGGAAACTGCATCGGTGTCCTCGCCTTTTTGTTTTTTCTCTTTCATCGCTTCTTTTCGGATGGCTGGGTTAAGGGCCAGGTAAGTCCCAAGATGGCCGATTGAGTGGCTGTCGTGCCATTGAAGGCGCGAATAATAATTTTTGACGTCGTTTCTTTCTTGTTTTGTTGTCGGTTTTTAGGCGCGGAGGTCGCGCGGGAATTTTGCTTCATTCTTTTTAAATTTATTTTTCGAATCTTGTCGAGCCCTTGATGGCCCTCGGAATTTTGGATTTTTTTTTCGGAATTTGTGCATCTTTTTGCATTAGCTAGGAATTAAAGAATTTAGGAATTCGGGATTTTTTTTGCCGCACGCTATCTTTCTTGCACGCTTCTTTTTGCGGTTGCAACGGAGCTCTGATAAGTCGGCGCCCTTAATCTTGCAAGTAACTGTAAGTTTTGGTTGAGCGTCATTGTACCTGTATCTTTCTTCTTGAGCTTCGTTTTTCCCGCTCTCTCTCTTTCCCTTTTGTTGTGCCTAGTTAATCATGAGGCCTGCATGCTCGGATCGATGCGTGGACAGTGGCTACGTCCCCCACGCCGCGGTCTGGCCATGCAGAACGTAGGCGCTCCCTCTCCTAATCTTCCTTCTAAGTCCCTGTAATTCGGTGTTCTTCGCGCATGCATGCACGCTATAAATTTCGGTTGCGCGATTAGATAGCTCTCTTAACCAACTGTTAGAAGCTCGCGGTAGCGCGATCGGTGAGGGTCGGCTCACGAGCGAAGTAAGAGGTGAGTTGAAGTGGGAGTCGGGCGACCAAACGAGCTGGTGCCGAATGCGCGGGGTTGACGCGTGGGGCTACGACGGACTGTAGCGAGCGGGCGAACCTGACGGGTGCAGGAGGACTAAGCGGGGTGACGACTTCGTGGGTTGGTGCATGACGACGGACTGTCCGAATCAGAGAGAAAGAGAGAGAGGAAGAGGGAGCTGAGGTTGATGGACGTGGAGTTGCAATTTTCTTTGTCTTATCTCCCTCTTTGCTCTTGTATATAAATTTTGATCTCAGCTCAGGGCAACTTGCCCGTTTTCTTTTGTTTTCGGAATCCTTGTCTCGGTTTCAGCCCACACTCGTTTTGTGATTGATCTTGATCTCGTTTATTGTGTGTTTTGTCGAATGAATGGATGAATGAATGTTATGTCTGTTGCTTTTCTTTTGTTAGGTCCTTGCCTTCGCTTGCCATTATGATACACCCTTAAGCATAGTAGAGACTTTTGCATAGTCGTCATATTTGCTTCCATTATTGCTTATCACGTTGATCCGCTGTTGTTCTGATGTTGTTGCGATGGGTAACGACATTCTACAAGCTCGGGAGTGACTGCTCACGGATCACGGAGGAATTAGATGATTGGGGTAGTTGTTTACGGTACATGGTGATTTTGCATAAGGAATTAGGCTCTCATTTTTCCAGAAACAAGTGAATACCGCGCGGGGATACGTGTGAACGCGATCTGATCTGCGCAGCCTACACGTGTCCATGCGCGCCGAGTCGCGACCATTGACGAATCTGACACCTTTGGTATCGGATAGGCGGGAATTTTCCACTACCCCGCAATGACAAGATGACGAGCTCCAAGGACTCAGAGTACTTCGACCTGTGGGTGAAAGAATGTATTAGGCAGAGATACCCGGAATTCCCCTGCCTAACCGAGAATTGATTGTGCCCCAGGGAGTTTCACTATGCCACAACCAGCGATCCGAGGTGCCCCGATTTTCCCGCTACGGATAACACGCAATACTTCATATCCCTCGGCTTCGTCGTTATCACTACCAATTTCCCTCCCTTCTGTATCCTCCTTCCATATCACCAACTCACGGTGGTACTGTGGAATTCCATCGCCCCGTATTGGCCCCACACGCCTTGCGGAAATTGTCGGCGATGTGGCAACCGACGAGCCTCTGAAACTACGGGGCCTAACCAAAAAGCGCGACGACAGACGCCATGTGTCTGCACCCGAAGGCTTGACTCATCGGAATCACAACCGGCTGGCCTCTCCCCGATCCGCCGCCACCAAAACAGATGGATCGGATGGCCTTGAATGCACCGCGCATGCCATCTGCCTTGTGCTGCACGACCTCGATCGCCATCAGACCGAAAGTAACTCGCCCCCTTAGCTCTATTGCATCTATGCCCCTGAAACTTTGTCACAGGAGATCTCAGTTCCGACCTTGGACTCACCCCCACTTTCCCAAAAATCGTTGGCACACCCCTTTTCGCACTTCCAGGCCCACATCCCACTCCGATCAGGAAGTCGCGCCGGGCGTGAGGTTGGGCGTCACATCACCACTAGCGGTGTCGGGAAGGCTCCATCTATTGGTGGGGAGCAGCACCTGCTGGAAATCGGGTCCAGCGTCCCTGTACATCTCAAAGGTTTTGTAAAAGCTGTGTAAACATATGTGTGCAGTGCAAACACTGCCTATGTCATCTGTGTGCATTATTCCCTAATATGATGTCAACCGGGTATCTCCCGATGCAGCAAGAGGCATTGACTACTTCCCAACACACAGGGAAGGATTGACCTCCTGCCATCCCAATCAGCAATCAACAACACCAGAAACCCTAATCAACCCCAAGCTAGGTACTCTTGCTCAATCAATAGAACACAATTATCAGAAAGAATCACTCATGTGATCGAGCAACGATTAGGGTTAGGGAACCTGCTAACCCTTGACAGATAGAATACAGTTCCCCTCTACCCCACCCCCAGCTCAAACATCTCACATCATTCTTAGGGTTCATAGTAGATAAGAAGGATAGGATAAATAGGGTTCTTCCTTCATGAGTCATATATTGATGACATATACAGACGGTACTGGATGCACAGTGGGGCATATCCACACATAAATGCATAGGGACGCTGGGCCCCATTCCCAGCTGATACACAACATATCTTTGTACAGGGATGCTGGACCCAATTTCCAGCAGGTGCAGCTCCCCACCAATAGATGGAGCCTTTGACGTTGGGGCCTACTTAACAAGGATGCTCTTACCACCAGTACTTGGCCCAGCTATCGGCCGCGGAAGGATGCTCTTACCACCAGTATTTGGCCCAGCTATGGGCTGCGGAAAAAGAAAGAGTAGAAACGTTCTAGTCGGATGAATTTGGGCGCTCCTGTCGTAGCCCGTACGTTTCCTAAAACCGTGGCGCGTTGACTCTAGGAAGTTCAGACGAAAAAAAGAGTGAGAATCGTCGAAACAGGCGAGCTCTCGCTAAGAATGGAGAGTGATCCAACGCGAGGTGCCGGGGGGTCTGGGTTGGAGCCGGCGGGGGGTCTAGACGGGGAAGAGTACTCACAGATGTATTTCGCTAGGGAAAATTTTCGATATGCCCCTGGAAGTTTGATTAATTTGCACGGCGCCTCTCTGGCGGCCGACTCACCTTGCTGTGCCCCTGGGGCCTCTGAAGTTTCCTGCAGGCCCCTCTCAGTGAGGGGCGCAACTTTCCAGCATGGCCCTGTGGCCGTAGGTCACGGCCAAGGGCATACTACAAATTTGGAACGGGTACCGGTAGGGGTATATTGAACATATTTCAGGCCCAAACGACACCAGGGGTTTTTCAGAAACTTCAATCTCTGTGAGAGGGCGCGGCAGGGTAAGGCAGCCATTAGAGGGGCATGGCAAATAAATCGAACTGGAGGGGCATATCGAAAATTTTCTCATTTCCGTTTTACGTATCTGGCTGCAATAGCTGGCCAAATCCAGTCGAAGAAATGTGCTGTGCGAGTCTAGCAGTCCATTGTGTTCGCTCGCTGACTTCGTGCCCGTTAGCCGCGCTATGAAAACATGTGGTTGCTAGATTCGTTTGTTGACGTGTCGTACAGAAAGATAAGAAACGTATGCTTGATGACGTGGCATTGCCATGTTGGAAGCGGTGGCGGCAGAAGATAGGAGCCTCGAAATCCATATTCCCTTCCCGTTTGCGGTGTGCATGGTGTGATGTTCACGTGTCCTAACGAAAGAGGAAGAAGCGGCGTGTGCTGAGGTGGCATTGACACGTGACGACAACGACAGAAACGAGTCTCTCTCTCTCTCTCTCTCTCTCTCTCTCTCTCTCTCTCTCTCTCTCTCTCTCTCCCCCCGAAAGTAAGAGGACATAGGCAATATGCAATACTCCCTCCCATCGCTTTTGCAATGTTTTCCGAAAAGTCTGTCCCCGATTGACTCAGACATTCCACGTGGCTTTGCCATTTCGCCTGACTGAGTCCAGACATTCCACGTGACAGTACCATTCCGGGTATGAGACAGTGGCTGCTATTGATTGGGGCGGGCATCCTTTTTCTACTTCGGAAGTGCAGATACTACGTATGACAGGGCATACTGGCGGGCACATAGCAATTGTAGTTCCCCGATTGAATCTGGGCGCAACTACGGTAGGAAGCATTGTGGAAGGTCTGCTTATGAGGATGTCATTTGTTTGCTAGTTAGTTTCTTGCTTCATGCTCCATTCCAACTTAGTCGCGATCTTATCTCCTCCTCCTCCTTCTCGAACTCCCTTTGTTTAGTGACAGCGAGCAGACGTCACCTCAGCCGCCTGACGTTTGCCACGTGTACAAGAAGCACACTCGCAACGTGTGCGGCAAATCGTGCTTGCCACGTGCTCAAGAGGCACGCTTGCTTGCCACGTGCTCAAGAGGCACGCTTGCCAGGTGTATAAGCTGCACGCTTGACATCTGTACTACTAGCACTCTTGCCACGTGTACAAGAAGCGCTCCTCTCAGATGTTGAAAACTCTTTCGCCCTTGGTCGCCGCGTGTTCCTAATCGTTGATGTGGTGGACGGACAACACGCTAACGAGCAGGCTAGCATCGTCTTGACATCCGCCATCGCTTTCCTGATTTATGATGTCTTCAGCTTCATATTATCTATCTGCTTGATATCTCAGCGTTTCAGAAGTAATTTTTTGCTATCCTCACTCCCGTAGAAGGGGGAGGGGACCGGAAGGGAGGGGACCGGGGAGAGCGTGAATCTGTTAACCAAGGACGTCGAACAGGGAAGGATGATATCAAACGGTGCAGACTAATTGCCATGGGAAGGGAGACTTTCATTAGTGTAAAGGGAGGGGTGGGGAGAGACGAAGGGAACGGGAGGGGAGGGGAGGGGAGGGGAAGCGGGAGAGGGTGACTCTGTTTAACAACGACGCCGAACACGGGAGGATGATATCAAGCGTTGCAGAATAATTGCCACGTGTAAGAAGACTTTCATTCCTGTAGACGGAGGGGAGGGGAGGGGAGGGAGGAGAGGAGAGGGTGAATCTGTTCAGCAACCACGTCGAGATGGACGGCAAACGGAGAAGGATAAAATCGATCGGCATGGAAGATGACGTGGACGAGAAGACGGTGCTTGATTTCCACACGGCCTTCAAAGGCAGTTTGTTCGAGAAGTGCCACGTGTCCCCTCTGCAATTGGCTGTGCTGGACACGTGTCCGTTCACCGATATCGCCCTAGCGTTCTTCCGCTTTCTTTCTACGCCATGGAGAATCCGATACATGAGATTTGACCCTAAAGGCTTCGCCAATCTATTTGGATTATGGTATTGCAGATTTCGCTGTGGACCACAGGCCGTAGGATTGCAAGAAGAAGCCCGTCCGATCGAGCCGCAGGTCACGGTGCTCGCCCAGCTCCCGGAGGAAGAAGCTGGTACGATCGCACAGGACCTGGTCCACAACTTCGTGGCCGAGTTCCTAGGCGACCGTGCTCCTGGTCATCGTTATCATGGCAACCCGCATCGTTGTTATAATTCTGATTCTGTTTGCGCCACATTTCCAGGGAGCAATGAGTGCAAAAAAGAGTTACTGCAACAATTAGTGGACCGCGACGGCTCCCCGCTGCCCGGCCAGGTCTATTGTTTTGCTAATCTTCTTTTACGCTATTCCGTTTCGCTCAAAGCTTTTGCCTGGAAGCTAGGTTTTCGCCGCTATGGTCGGAACGCTCTCCGTGAGAACGATGAAGCTCTGGCCCATCGAATGTTTGAGCGTGCCCAGGGCCCTCAAAGACTCATCCACTTGATTCGGGATCCCGTCAGAATCTACATCGTCGATTACGATCTCATCAGCTTGGACGGCCAGCATCTCCCCCTCAGGATATGGCTGTGGGAACGTATAACTCCCCCTTTTGAATCGAAACAGTGGTTCGCAGGCATTCATGAGCGAGACACGGGAAAGCTTCTTGCCCAAACCTGTGGGTATACTCATTATACAGATGTTACGATACTTTCCGAATTAGGAAAGCATATGGAGGAAAAGTACAAGCCACATGGTGACATCCCCACATCTCTGAGAAGATGCTGGAGCTTTGGGGGTGGCATGAAGTGGGTTTTCCGACAAGGCGGGCTCTTCCTTGATGAGGCTCTCGATCGAGAAGCACAAGAAGGAGGAGGAGGAGGAGGAGAAGGAGGCGAAGAAGAAGAAGAAGAAGAAGAAAAAGAAGAAGAAGAAGAAGAAGAAGTAGAAGAAGAAGACGAGGGAGGAGGAGGAGGAGGAGGAGGAGGCGGCTAGAAGAAGAAGAAGAAGANGGAGGAGGAGGAGGAGGAGGAGGAGGAGGAGGAGGAGGAGGAAGCGGAGGAGGCGGCAAAGAAGAAGAAGAAGATGAAGGAGGAGGCGGAGGAGGAGAAGGAGGGGGAGGAGGAAAAGAAACTGGAAAGGGTGGGTTTAAGGAATCGGATGACAAGGAGTATATCAGACAGAGCATGCCCCTTTTCTCGGGAGGAGGTTCGGTAGGCCTGCAGTTGACAAACCCTCCGCGGTACGTTGAGTTCCTTGGCCGTTCCGAGCTCGAGCAGTTGATTCCTCTTGCCGCTTCTTTGATTGGACTCGACAGCCGCGATGGTCTCGAGTTCGATTCCTTCGTCGCAAGGCACCAGCTTCGGCTGAGCCCTCTCGAAGAGGCGACTCGATTTCAACGACAACATTTTGGCCGCATTTTCAGGGGAACTCGATGGGGCGAACTGCCCGACGAATTGGTAGAGAGGATCCTAGGGTTTCTGCCGCCGCGCTGGATGTGTCGACCAACGTAGATGGTGCAGATTACGCACACTAGGTAGTAGCAACGAATGTAGCGGGAATTACGGTCAGGTACGCCGTCCTGGAAAGCCACAGTGTGAGTATGCATCTTACAAGTGCTGGAGCAGATTCTACGGTTTCTGCTTCCATAAACCACTGTCATTTTGGCGGAAGTAGGGAGGGTATACACAGGTGCTAGGGACGCATAGAGCCGGAATTATAGTCATATGCATCGTCCTGGAAGTCCCGATGTGCCTATTATTATGCCTTGCCAGTTGTCTTCGAGAGAATGACAACCTCCCTGCTGGTCAGGTAGGATTTCTGTTCAGCCAGCTCTTATTAGCAGCCTGACAGTTTCTCACCTATCATTTTCTTTCCTTTTTTTTTTTTTTTTTTTTTTGCTGTATTTTTAAATCCTTCCTCTTCTTGCCGAGGCGGAAAAAAACTGAGCGCCAAGCTTTGCCTTCGTGGTTGTGGTAGCTGTGGTGGGGACCACTGTTTGCAGAATATTTTTTCTCTTGTCCTGTAGCAGCCGGAGGACCAGAATAAGGTAGTGAACTAGTGGTAGTGTTCACTAATACAGGAACTTAGATAGGAAAGTAGGGCAGGTACGAATGCACCCAAGAGCTGCTGAGGTCTGCAGTGAAATATCTGCCAAAGGTTCGCCTGTTAGCTAATCTGGATGATGCGTCCAGTAATTGGTATTCGGGAGTAATGTGAAGGTCCCCGGCTTTCGGTTTGATCAAAGGAAAGAACTTCGAAATTTGATGCCCAAAAAAAAAGAAAGTCTCTTGCTTTTCTTCTAAGGATTAAACAGATTTCGGGAATATTTTGGGAGAAGAACAATTTTTGGTTTTGTGTGTTGTTTGCAATCACTAACCTGTCATAACCTGCCAAATTGCAGACTGTGAATTCTGTGCTGTTCTGGGTTTTCGCTGTCATTCTGTGTGTTTGCTGAGATTTCTGCTGTCTGTCTGCCCGAGTGTGCTGATGGCTGATAACTGTCTGCTGCTTGGTTGTCTGGCCGTCTGAGTACTTGCCTGTCTGTTGTGCGGCCCCTAGGCCTGGTACTAACCCTGTTGCCATGAGGGGGCCTGTGCAGTGGGTAGCTTACAAGGGAAGGTAGGGCCACCGCAGCCAAAATAAAGTAGCCATGGGTAGAAGCCAGAGAAGGACAAAAATGTAGTGACTTTGGGTAGCTGGAAGTAGTGCCCGGAGGCCCAGTTGTTCTCAGAGTACGTTCTAGAAGGTACTGGCCTTAAAAGAGTCTTACAACACCAGTACACCCGGGCCTGGAGGTGCTATGCTGCGCGCCAAGCTTTTCTGAACCGCTAGTGGTGCACTTCTCTTCTTTTTTAGCTGGTGCTGCCAGCCATTGTGGTCCGGTAGCCCCAAGCTGTGAAAGCTTTGGAGTTGGCAGCTCGTGATTTTCTGCAAGGCTGGGATTATCTCACTGCCTAAACATTTTTTATTTTTTTTTGCTGATATTTTTTCTGGAGAGATCAACACCAAATCTACAGGATCTGATATTTTCAGATTTTTCTGAACACTACTCTGAGCATGAAAAATCGCTGAAGTTGGAGTACCTTTCCCCACTTGAAAATCAGATCCGCGCCCATACCTTTCCCCGCTTGAAAATCAAATACGCGCTGGTATATTCGGGAGCGAAGTTCGGTTTGGTTCAGCCTACCCATAGGTACTGCCTTCAGGAACATCATTGCAATCTGATATCCTACCTGCAGGTCATAGACCACCAATACCTTCATCAGCCATCGATGCCAAGCCTGAAATCACCCTGCGGGCCAAAAAAAATGAACTGGC
>BFEA01000814.1:155288-178445 GCA_003427395.1 Chara braunii | reverse complement strand
AGAGAGAGAGAGAGAGAGAGAGAGAGAGAGAGAGAGAGAGAGAGAGAGAGAGAGAGAGAGAGAGAGCAATACATTTGTGAGCTTTATAGTTGCGGTGAAGAGGGGGAGGGAGAGAGAAGGGGGAGAATGAAAAGAAGGGGAGGGACAAGGGTAAGCACTCCACAAGGCCATGTCAATCCGCATGAGGTATTTCTTAGCCAATTAGATCATTGCATGAAGTATTAAGAGCCACCTTACACGTTACCGTTCGATTTTTACAAATACTTGGGGGATCGGCGGGGTTTTCCTACGTTTAGATGAAGGCGGGAAGGGTGGTTATGGAAGATAGAGCAAAGCAAGACCAAAATTCAGTCCAAGCAAGAAGGAGGAGTGGAAATGAGGGGAAAATAATACGGTTGCTGGTGGAGAAAGATGGCGCGAAGAAGGAAGGACGGGAGATGGTTAAAGATGTAGCAAGGGATGGGGGAAGCTCGCATGCATGGCGCTGACCAAATAAAAAAGGCACCAAAAGAGTAAGTTGCATCCGACTGAGAATGTGCATAATTCCTAAACAATATTTAAGATTGAAAAACCCAAATACAAATTCCGAGCGCGGGATTAAAAACTCGTGATTTCCTTAGCTAATTCTTATTCCTCGAGAATGATATTGCGTAGAAAAGACATGTCGCTAAAAAAAACGTGCACAAAATTTTATAAATTCTCGACTGTCGGCCCAAATTTCAGCACGTCTCCTAAGGTGCGTGTAGTTCCTTTCTAAAATTTACAAGAAAATAAAGCGAAGTTCCCGAAACCCTGAAATATAAAAACGCTTTGAAGACGAGGAAACTTGGCGGCCATTTAGACTCGAACATTATAAATCGTCAATAACATATTATTTTGAGCTTAAAAATATGGTAAAAATAGAGGGTCTCGAAAGTTCGTTTATGCACGGAAGCCAATGTGTCACACGTTTGTTATTAACGAATAGATCAAATGGGTCTTACCTTTGAAAATACAAGGCATTGTCCATCGGGACATCCGTTCAAATTAGAACGATTTGAATAATTTATATATAAAACAATAATAAAAAAATCTAACAATTATAGAAATAAAAATTGATTATAATGGTAAATATTTCAATTATTGATAAAAACAATAATTTGAATAAAGTAATGGAAAACATAGGGCTGTAAGTTGTTATTTTATTTAGGAAAGTTCAAAAAGTAAAATATATTTTTGTAGGTAAAAAAATTATATATACATTCTTGAAGTATTTAAAGAAAATACGAACACCCACTATGTATTTCTCTACATATATATATATATCTACATATGTATATGTTTATTTTTTAATTATTTTGATTTATTTCATTGTATTGGATTTATCTCTTTTAAATGATATTAAACAAAATTAAGGATCTTCTCATTTTATAGATACAAATCTACTAAAATAAGTAATATATTGTATTTGTAGATATATATATATATATATACATATATATTACATTATTTTTTTATTCTATATTTTGAATTGATTGCATTATTTTTGATTTTTTTGTTTTTATATTGTATATATTTGTTTATGACAATATATATATATATTTTCTATCAACATATTAATATAATATGCGCTCAATCTATTGACTTATATTGATGAATATTCAATCTATTTTATTTTATAAAAATATTATCTCAAAGAAAAAATATATATTTTTATTATATTCATTATTATTTTCAATCCTCATTCTGTTTAATATAATTGTCATTACTCGACTAATTTTATAAAGTAAAGAATAGATAATGCAGAGAATAAAAAATGAAATACATCAATCTATAACATGTTCAATTTGAATCGCAATATAATATGTACAATGAATCTTATATTCATATTTATAACTATAATAATCTAATTATGTTATAATCTAGGCTACCAGCCGGGCCGCCCGGGTCACCCTATTTTCCTCGGACTGGCTGACCGTGCAAGGACCCGGGAAAGGTCCTCGCAAAAATAAGAAAAAACAAAAAAATCTTGAAAAAACTATGTTATGCAGAAAATTAAACTGAACAACTTTTGCCTCACGGTCACATTGAAATTCGTTACCAAATTTAAAATAACAAATAAAGTTCAAAAATTATTTTTATCTTTTTATTTTTTTATATTTTTTGGCCCAGCCGGGCAAGTGGCCCCGGGCCACTCTGGTAGCCTAGGTTATAATGTAATATCAATTTAAATTGATATTTTATTTATAATTAAATTTTATTAATACTCAAAGAGCTCTAGGAAGAACACAAATTTTATTGATCATTCTCACGACGTCCATTGAGGTCACCATTGCCAAGCCTCTGGCGCCTTACTTACAGTCGCTAACTAAGAACCTCCGTGAGAGCTATATGCGAGGAAACTTGCGCACGCAGTTCATGAAAGGCTCTCGGATGCCTATCGATGTATGGAGGTATCTATTATGCTATTTCACTCAAAGATTTGGCAGGTTGGGCATTTAAAAAAAAAAAAAAAACCACGAGAGTCTGATACCGGAGCCTCTCTCAAATACTCGTTAAATGTGCAAAATTAGAATAAGTTTTCTCCTAGAAAATGAAAGGATACATCACATTTTTTGTCTTTTGCGCATATGGAGAGTAGTGGAGCGAGACCCAAGTTGTACGTGACATTTGAACTGTGCAGTCGAAAGTCGAAGCAGTCTTGGTGCCAAGATCCGCTATCGCCATTAGCCGTCATGATCCACCATATTCGCAATATCCAAGTAAGACACAAACACACACACACACACACAGAGGGAGAGAGAGAGAGAGAGAGAGAGAGAGAGAGAGAGAGAGAGAGAGAGAGAGAGAGAGAGAGAGAGAGAGNAGAGAGAGAGAGAGAGAGAGAGAGAGAGAGAGAGAGAGAGAGAGAGAGAGAGAGAGCTTATGCATTTTGTTTGAATATAACACCAATCTGTTCGAATAAAACATACGTGCACTCGATTCAAATAGAACGCATGTGTGTACTATTTGAGGATGTATACTCTTTGAGTGTTTGGATTTTTGGGGGCGACTTTGAGAAATTGACTTTTCCAGGGAAAGTTGAATAGTACATACTTGCGTTTGGGGGGAGGACTGTAGTCTGGTTGATATGCTGTGAGAGACAGGGAATTTGAGGGAAACAAGTACACAATCATCAGAACAACCATTGACCAAGAATGACAAGCAAACTAGTCATAGTCTAGACCCGACATACAACAGCCATGGACTAACCTCTGGTTGGTAAATGCAGTGTTTATAATCCTTAGAATGTATTGTCCCAAGACGACCATTTCGTCAAAATGGACATTTTTTATTTTTTGAACGAAATTGAAACCGAGTTTTTTGGCCGAAAACTCGTCAAAATTTGCTGTACCCTACAAACGCTGGACCCTCAGGAACAACAAATTTTGACGAGTTTTCGGCAAAAAAACTCTGTTTCAATTTCGTTTTAAAAAAAAAGGATGTCCATTTTGACGAAATGTCAGTTCAAGGGGCTGGTGTATACAGTCGTGCGCCGGTCAATGCCTGTTGGTGTCGTGTCTTGTTTTGCCACAAAAACCCATCTTTTATGTACAAAGTCAGGGAGCAATTCCGTCTTCTTTTGCAGTGCTAGAAGCTGCAGGTGTGCAGTTGCAATCACAAGGTGTGCTTGGGTGCTCTACAAAGTTGGAAGTGTTGAGTTCTTGTAGAGCCTTTCATTCACCAATTCTATCTTTTTTTCTTTTTTCTTTTTTTTTTCTATCTTATATGTTGGCTTGTAAGTAAAACACTGGCATTATGTCGCATGGAATTGATCTTCATGCTTACACTCGAAACAACATGTTTGCAGTAAGGAAAATCGTATGGTTATCCACTGAATAAGGGTGAGCTGGTGATAGGGCGAAAACAAGGAGTAGGAAGTAGGCTTGGTTTCCATTATCACAAACCTGCATCCCACATACCTCAAGAAATAAGTTTAATGTTGAATGATGTACGGTTTCCGGTTCAGGTTGCTGCTTCTCGGACACCCCATTCGCATGCACGTATCTGATCATTATTTTAAGGCAACAGGAAAGGACGATTGAAAGCTTGGGACCCAAATGGTTAGATCAAGGTTGTAGGGGAGAGAGAAATCTTGAGAACAAGTAATTATTCCATCTTTTTCATTCATTCAAAGAGGGAGACAGCATCATAGCAGATATTGGTAGCATTCATGTCGACTCACACAGCGCACATGGATCCATTACGCAACTACTCATACAAGGCCCTACAATGGAGAATAACATACTTATTATGACTTGCAATGCATGCATACACCATGCAAAGGACCAATGACAAGAACTTCAATCAAAGGACGAGAAAAACACATGTCGATCATCTAGCTGCGACTTATACAAGGTCCCGCTCCATGGATACTCAACCATTATCCAGCGACAACTTCAATGCACACTGCACAGGTATAGACAATTTGTGGTTGTGCTGACGACGAATCTGTGGCCAGTCGTCCTGCATGGTCCAATCAGCACGTCATGCTCACATACATTCAAACTATCAATTGCACTGAACTTGCAACTCATACTTGATTAGGCGCGAGCACATCCAACCTCTCTTACTTGCCAATCAACCACCAACTACTCGAACCAACCATCCAGACTAATTGTGAAAAAAAAACCAGCTGCTGACCAAGGTGGACCTGCACTTGGATCAGAGGAGATCCGTGGGTTGTGCATGATGGAGTTGCGGCCTAGAGGAAGCAGCCTTTCTCCGCTTGACGACTAGGCATTGACAACCATTGAACAAATTAGAGACACAAAGGACATAGGAATGGGGTTTCTGGAACACATGGGACCAATGGCAAAAGCTAGTTGGAGAAAGAGGACGGAAAAACCCTTGAGAGATTTTGGGAAGGATGGATCAAGGTGGGGAAAAGTCATAAATCTCCCCGCGACGAAACCTTTGTATCCATTTCCCCCCAGATGCGGAAGAAGGTGCCACAGACCCCAAAATCACTCTGGGCGTCATTTTTGCACCCTGCAAAACACTTTCCCACCATTTTCACACATTGGCCGTTACCGGCCCAGACAAGGTGCAAAGTGATTTTGGGACCTGCGACACTTTTTTCCCCGTTTGGGGGGAAATGGATACAAAGGTTTCGTCGCGGGGATGTTTTATGACTTTTCCCAACAAGGTGGGTAGGAGGCTTCAAGGTGCTCTTAGCAAATGTATGAAGCAGCATGATATAGCATGCACACAGAAGGCAGGACTCAACAAGATGCAAACTGAAAAAGAAGATGAAATTTGTGGCAGACCATTCACTGAGAAAGAAGTGAGGTGGCCCCTATGTTCCAATGCATGAATTCATGTGTAGGAAGACTTAAACCACCAGTAGTTGGCCCACCTATAGGCCGCGGAAAAAACGTAGAGTAGAAACATTTCTAGTCGGAAAAATGAGGGCACTCCTGTAGTGGCCAGTACGTTCCTAAAACTGTGGCTCTTTAACAGGCACGGCTTTAGGAAGTACTGGTGGTTTGAAAAGTGGCACGTGCTTGCTCAGGGGTGAAAAAGGAGTTCCACCACGGGTACGCCCACAACGCCCACAGCACCCCTCTTCCCTCGACATGAAGTGAGCTTTGCAAAAATGCCAGATCATTGAGAAACCTTTGTGAGGATCCTTGTCCTCAGCAGGGTCATAAATGGGCCCCTCTGCAAGCATTTTGCCTGCCCTAAGTGAAGACGGGCCTGCATTTCTTCAAGAGGCCTAAATTTTTACATTTTTGGGGTTTTTTGAGGCGCCAGACAGTTACTGGGCGCCGCCGCGCCAGTTGGTTGCAGGGCCCAGCACACTATTAATATAGTTGTGGCCCGATGGACCACGGATCAGATATTAAACTAATCAGAACAGATACTACACTTGAGTGACTTGATGACTACCCAGGTACATCCCAACTGGCACATTTTATTCTTGTTCACCCTGTCTCCCCCTCTCCCACCTCTGTCTCTTATACACATCTAGATGTGTATAAGAGACATCTCCCCATACACATTGAATTCTCCCTTCCCTCATCCAGCCTTGATAGCCCGATCCCATAATTGATCTTGCCAAGACCGCCCTTTCTCTGTCTATTTATTGACCCTGCTTGTCTTGAATACTATTCCCTACCCCAGTTGATCTTCCTGGCCAAGTCACAAGTGAGCATCCGAGTCCCCAATAATTCCTGCTGCGAATGGTGCTTTAAACCAAGTTAAGAAGTGGGTTAAATGCGGTTCAGTCAAATCCGAGTTTCAAATCGGCTAGAAAAACCACCGGACAGCAAAAAAGACCGGCAAGTACGAAAAGGCAAAAGTGGCACTGCACTTCGTAATAAGCGTGGATGTCATAAGCACAGGGGAGCACAGGGGTGGGCCGTGTTGCGCAGAGGGCCTGAATGTCATAAGTACAGGGGCGGGCAGTGGTGTGCAGTGTGCACAGGGCCTTGATTCAGAAGAGGCAAAAAAGAACCCGCGGACTTTTATTGAAACCCACATTTCAAACTCGCTCCATGACCAAACTGCCATTTAGTGTTTTTTTTAATGCCTTTTCGAACTCGGAAAAAGCCCCCTGAAGACAACTGCGTGGGAAGGATTGAAACCTGTCCGGGTAGCCAACCCAGGGGTACTTTGTGTAACCATTGCATATACTTGTATAATCTCGTTCAATTGATCTCAAAAACGAAAAAAGGAAATAAAAAAGGCCTTTCCAAACTCAAAACCTGACGCGGGTGCGGTTGTTCTGAAATTCTGAAAAAGTTGTTGCTATAGCGAAGTTAATCCCCTATTTTATTTTATTTTTTATTTTTTATTTTTATTTTTTTGAACTGAAAAAAGAAACTTCTGAACGAAGGCCCGTCGAAGGGCAGTCAAAATCTGTAAATTGCCAAATGCTTAGTTAGGAATGGGATGTTGGACACTGTTTCCAGCAGGTACAGCTCCCCCCCAAAATAGAATGGGGCCATCACAATGAGGTACCTTCTCTTGGGCCCTTGGGGGATGGGCCTATCAAGTCTGTTTTTGTTTTTCTTAAGATCCAACTATACGGGGAAGGAAATTGAGTTCCTTATAAGCCAAAAAAAGCACGCACCTGATGGTTACTCATGCACCAAATTAAAAAAGGCAAAAAGGCTGCACAACACTTTCTAATAAGCTCGGATGTGGTAGCTGCAGGGGCAGGCCGTGGTGTGCAGAGGCCCTGAGTTCAAAAACGCCAACAAAAAATTACCCCCTATGTTTTCTACTTTTGCTTATTCGAAACTGCTACAGGGACAAAACTACATTTACTGTTTTTTTCTTTTCTTTTCGAAACTCAAACCATGACTTAAACATAGGTGTTTCTTCGTTTATGACTAAGCTATATTCTTCTCTCAAATTCATCCTTACGAACTGGACTTCTCCTGCTCCTGTACAGGGGACCCCTGCAAGCATAGCTACCTCTCACAGTCAAGGGATGCATGTTGCCCCCCGCCCGCTCAGGAAGTAGGCTGGGGCCGTGGGGAGGAGGGGGTAGCAGCAGTGTCTCAGGCCAACACTCTTCCATGCACACACACACACACACACACACACACACACACACACACACACACACACACACACACATATGTTGGCAGAGGCCCTATCAATACCGACCAGGTGGAGCCAGCCAAGTATCTGAGTCGCTCCTATCAACTCCCTGCGAAGTCTGTTCCCCACGGGAAGTCCATTGCTGGCGGATGTTTCTCAAAGAAAAAAAAACAGAAAACCATATTCCTCGTCAGCGGGAGAGGCACTACCTGGTACTCTGTCGATCTCCGTGGTAGGAGAGCAGAAAATGTGGGTATGTGGGGCTCGAAGGAGTGATGACTCTGTCCACGGGAACATATGTTCCACTCCCCATCTTAGGGGTGGGCCAGTAGGAAGGACCCAGGGCAGGGTTCCGTGTGTTTAGGATTTTTGCTGAAATCTCCTATGGAACTTTTCGTTATTCCATCGCTAAGTCCAGAAGAGAGGACGAGAGTAGGCGTCCTAGAAACTCTAGACGCTATCCTCCTTGCTGATCTTGGGTTTTCCTTTCTTTTTTTTGACCGACTTCCTTCTTCAACCATATTTATACCCTCACTACCATCAAGGTGAGATGAGCTAGGCAACTTTAGTTGCTTTGCTCTAACCATTTCCTAGCACCTACTCGTTATTTAACTCATCGTTGCAGTTTTAGAGGGGGTTGGTTCTTTCAGGGGCTCAGAACCCGTAAGAGAAACTGGGTAATGCTCCCAGCCAATTCCATTTCATGGTAGACTGTGAGGACCCCGGCCTCTAGTTCTGGTTGGAAATAGAAATTGATTTCTGTTAGGGGTAACTATGGTGCAGTCACGAAAGCAGTTTCAAACTGCATTTCGAACTGCGTTTTCACAGTTTAGTCAGTCAGGGCCTGAATTTCAAATGAGGTTGAAACTCAGGCTGGCTTTTTCGAGCAGGTCAGTCAGACACATCGCCGTTGCTTTTTTTTCTTTTTCTGCTGTGGAATTCTTGGGCGTGGCTGAGACTTCTCGGCTGTGGCGCCACCATGAGATGCCGTTATTTCTTTTATAATTCTTGGGAGTGGCTGAGACATCTTCGACCATGGGAATGCCACCCAACAAAAAAAAAGAAGAAAAGGGCCACGTGCCTGACTGAAGTGCTGGAAAAGGGCAGCATAAGTTCCAAGTTCATTCCGAACCGGGGCCCTGACTGAAAAAAAAAAAGAAAAAAGGAAAGGAAACAAACCGAGTTTGAAATGCATTTAGAGACTGTAAGGGCCTCGCCACACCACTGTCGAATCGCAAAAAGTACAAATGCATGTTCCTGGGGTGTGTGACGAGATGCATCCGTTACCCTGAATAGCAACAGATGCATTTTGCCACTTTCTGCGGAAGGTGCACTCCTACATTTTCGATTTCGACAGTGGTGTGGCGAGGCCCTTACCCTGACTGCACCGTAGTTTTCTATTTCTGTTATTGAAAAAAAAAAAGATGTAAGTACATTCATGTCATTTTTAGTATAGAATAAGCAAAAAAAGCACGCGCCGAGCTCAGAAAAGCAATGAAAGTACCAGCGGCCGTGGGGTCAGATGGGAAAAGAAAAGTAAAATATAGTGCCCAAGCCAAATTGACGTTTCGAAGTCAGAGCCTGTTTTCTTTGCCTGTGCATGTTCTGTTTGCCTTTGCGAACTGAAAACCTGCCGCGTCTGCCGTTGTTTCAGAAAAGAAAAGACGGGCCGAGGCCCACAGGAAAAAAAAACGGGCCGAGGTCCACAGAAAAAAAAACGGCCCGAGGCCCACTTTGTCAAGTTCGTAAAGAACAACCTTACATAACAGAGGTGCTTTTAGAACAGGCTCCTTAGAGCTTGTGGATTTCCTGGAATATGCACTTTGCCTACATTGGCAGTGAGTTCATTTTGAGAATCTGAATTGTATAATTCTAAATGAAAAAGAAAAAAGAATAGAAGGATGCAATCTAACTTTCCGTCTAGGCCGCAAGACCACAGCGACTGATGGTTTGCCGATCGGGAAGCTGCAGGCTTACCCCGTCTACATTGGGCAGCTCCGTGATTTGCCGACGCGTCTCTAGCTCCAGCCCCTCCTCGAGGAAGCATAGGATGCGCACCTCCTGCGCCGCCTCGGCTCCCAAGTTTGCCAACACCCATCTCCTGATGAGGACGTGAGTTCTGTCGACTGTCTCAAGAAGAGAGGGGGCGCTGCTCACAATGTCTGCAGGCCTGTACTCAAGAAGAAGCTGTGGCCAGATAGTAGCATCAGCTTTTCCTGCCAACTTCTCCCTCAATGCTGAGAGCTGCGTGGATAGCCCCTCTGCTAGTTCGACGTGTCCTTGGCTGTTGTCGTTGTCGGAGTCCACGATGGGGACGATCGTCACCCTCCGCGCTTCTCTCACCTCTCCGCGGTAGTCAGTTAGAATATGACCCTCCTTCCAGAGCAACACATTGGAGCCTTCGATCTCCCTGATAACGTTTGCTTCTGAACTCACCGCCAGAGTGGATACGTACTCGGTGGTTATCCAGAGGACCTCCTCTGTACCCACCAGCTTGGCTGTGGCAGCGCTCAACCAGACCATGTCACACTCACTCAGGGTCACATTTTCCTTCTGCCCGCCACAGAGCAACACCTTGCCCCCTTTTTCCGGCCCGATTTTTCCGCTTGGTCCCCCTAGGAGAAGGAGCTTATCGAAAAGGAGTCGGTCTCGGAGCCCGGCCTCAAGAAGAAAGCCATCAATCTCATGCCGCTCGTTTAACAGGGCATGCCACTTGTCCTCCATCTTGCATCGACCGATAAGGATGCGCATTGCTTTGGTTACCTCGGCGTTCACCAAGTCCCCGATGACACGTCGTATGTGCCGAACAGTCTCAACAACATCACACCGGGTTGCACTGGCTGCCTCTGCTGCACCCGCTTCGGTTACCGAAGTCAGCATATGCGGCGGAGGCAGATAAGCGATGGCTATGTTTCGAAAGTCCTTGCCAATGCGACTGACAATGTCCCTGAGTTGCGCCTCGCAATGGCGCTTCTCCTCCTCCAGTTCAAAGGCCTCATCGGCGTCTTCCACATCCTCGCAATCACCTCGTCCAACGCGCAAGATGACCTGAAGACCAGCTTGCAGGGCTAAGGACACGTGCTCACCAACAAGCTTGTTCCACCCCGAGCAGAGATCCTCTGGATCGCCAGAGCCCGTTATGCCCGGCCCTGCCACGAGAAGGACGTAAGGAATTCCAACCTTTTATTAAGGCTTTGGGGTGCGCTTCAGGCGAAATGCAGGGTGCCGCTAGCTGGACCCCCTCCACTTTTGCTATTCGCTCCTTGGTCATTCGAAGCTCCTTGAGCGGCATGGAGATGACCACCTCACACAGATCTGGGACCCTGCTCGCCAGGAGACTCTGCAGGCAGTCTTCAATATCATTGGGTTTCCAGCAATCCACCACCAAGAACTTCCTTCCCGCCGTTGGTCTCGCCCGCAACGCTCCGAATGCATATTCGCATGCCCTTCTGAATTCGGCAAACCGGGAGGTGAATTCCTTGATCCCTACAAAACCACCTTCCGCCTCCTTGTCAAGCCAGCGCTCGATGTCACACTTCCATTCAGATGTAATAGTCCAGAGCCAGCGCGGGCATGAAGTCGATCGCTTCTGTGCTTGGTCGATGTACGTCTTCCATTGGTACCTCGCGCTCCTCACGGTGAGCTTCTCGGCAAGCTGGGACCCTTTGGCGGGCGCATTCTCCCGGCTTCGTACTGCAATTCCCGCGTTTTCGAGTCGCAGGCTTACGCCGTCCACGTTGGGTTGCTTGGTGATTTCCCTGTGCGCTTCTTGCCGAAGGTGCGTTAACTTCTCCAGGTAATAAACGATACGCACCGCTCTTGCCACGTGGGGGCTGATTCTCGTGAATATCCACCTCCTGAGACGAGCGTGAGCCGTCTCTATGGCCACACAAGGAATGTCGTCTATGTCCGTACTCTGCGCAGGCCTGTACTCGACAACAATCTGCACCCTTTCAAGATCAGTTTGGCTCAGCTCCTTGCTCCATTTTGAAAGCTGCTCCTCTATTGTTTCCGTGGGCTTCTCGCTATCATGAATCGGGATGACCTTCACCTTGCGATGGTTGTTTCCCTTTCCGAAATCATATTCAGTTATAACACCCTCCTTGGAAAGCTTAGCAACGACGTCAGTCTCTTCAGCGTCAGACTCTCCTGAATTCTCAGCTCTGACATTCTTTCTGACTATCCAGACCACCTCTTCTCCAGCCATCAGGTTCTTGCTGACTTTGTGCAGCTGCTCTTTGCTACGCCTGTCCAGAGTGGCAATGCCGTTTTCCGAGCAGCAAAGTAAGACTTTACCGGTCCTCTCTAGACTCGGCTGACAGATCTTGTCCACGAGGAGAGGTTGTTGGAAGCCACCCTCGAACATAAAGCCGTCAATGTCCTCCTCGGTAATGAGAGCGTCCCACATCTCCAGCTTCGAGCATCCGCCGATAAGGATGCGTGTGGCCCTCTCAGCTTCGTCATTTATCAAATATTCGATGACCGTTCTTATGTGCCGAGCCATACTGACAACGTGACTCTGTGGAAATACGAGCGGCGAGGTGGAGGGACCTTCTCCATGCAATACCGATGCCCAAGACACACCCGATGGAGGCAGATAAGCGATAGCTATGTTTCGCCAATTCTTGCCAATTGGACCGACGATGTCCCTTAGTTGCGCTTCACAGCGACCCTTCTCATCCTCCAGTTGATACGTCAGATGACTTCTCTGCTCGTCTTGAGATCTTTCTCGTCCGAGGCGCACAACGACCTGAAATCCGGCTCCCACAGTTACTGTGACCTGATCACCAACCAGCTTGTTATATGGCGAGCAGAGATTCTCTTGCCACCCAAAACCCTTCGCCTTGGGATTGTCCGCCTCCAGAACCACGTAGGTAACCCCTGCGCTCATCATCAAGTAGCGAAAGTCCTTTTGAGAAAAGCAGTGTGCCGCTAAGTCGAGTCCCTCTATGTTTGCCTTACGTTCCGCTGCCTTCTGAAGTTTCTTGAGCCGCATGGAGACAACCACATCACAGAAATCTCGGCTTCTGCTCGCCCGGAGATTCTCCAGACAATGGTCAACGTGGTTGGAGTCCCAGCAATCGACCACTAGGAACTTCCTCCTTCCCGACATTGATCTTGCCCACAGCTTTCCAAACGCATATTCGCACGCCCTTTTGAAGTCCTCAAAATTTAAACGAATCTCTTCGATCTCCAGGCCACCACCTTCCTTTCCCTTCTCCAGCCACACCTCAATGTCACGCTTCCACTGCGATAAAAGACTCCGCAGCCAGGGAGGGCATGGGGACTCTCGCTTGTTCACTTCGCCGACGTACATCTTCCATTCGTTACTCATGCCCCCCATCTCTGCGATTCTGCGCTCGGCAGGCTGCAGTCCAATTGGTGGCGGATTTCCGGCTCCGTCGAGTAGCAGGCTGACTCCGTCCACGTTTGGTTGTGTCGTGATTCCCCTGAGAGTTTCTGGTTCCAGCTCGTTAATGAAACAAACGATATGCACCGCTTGTGCCATGTCGGGGCTGATGCGAGTCAGAATCCACCTTCTGATGCGGGCGTGAGCGGTTTCGATGGCCTCATAAGGATCGCCTCGTTTGTCCAAACTTAGCTTAGGCCTGTACTCCACAAGTACCCGCTCCCCTTGACGATGAGCACGGTTCATCGTCTCTCTCCACCCTAGGAGCTGCTTCTCTACGGCCTCGTCTAGCTCCTCTCCATCGTCAGCGGCAGAAATGGTGACAATCTTTGCCTTACGCCGGTCGCTTTCCTTACGGGAATCGTCCTTGACAATAGCACCCTCCAGAGGCATCACAGCGAAGCAATCCTCGTCCTCACCGTCGACCTCTGAATTTTCAATGATGACATTCTTCATAGTTATCCATACCACCTCTTCTTCAGCCATCAGTTCCCGGCTCACTCGCTCTAAAATTTGGTCATACAGTGTGGTATTCCCGTGTGGCAAGCGACAAAGTAAGACTTTTTCCGTCCTTTCTCTATGAGGATGATCCAGTTTGTCTACGAGGCGAGCGTCTAGGAACCCACCTACAAAAAGAAAGCCATCAACTTCATTCTGCTTGATGAGGGCATCCCACATCTTCAGCGCCACGTCTCCGCCAATAAGAATCCGCGGTGTGTCTCCCGCTTCGGCATTCGCCAAATTGCTGATTATCTTTCTTATGTGCCGGATCGTATCAAGAAGATGACTCTCCCACTGTATGCCGCTCTGCGGCGGTGAAGGCCAATAAGCGATAATTATGTTTCGCCAATCGTGGACACTCTCACGGACGTCCCTGAGTTGCGCTTCACAGTAACGCTTATCCTCCTCCGCTTCAGAATGCACATTACTGGTCTTCTCGTCTCGAGAATCACATCGTCCAAGGTGCAACACGACCCGAAGACCGCCTTGCACAGCTATCGACACCTTCTCATCAACGACCTTGTTCGCCTGAGAGGAGAGATATTTGCGATCGTAGGAAAGACGCACGGGGCATGCCGAGAGTAGCACATAAGGGACCTCTCTCTCCCTTATGACACCCGTAAGAGCATCAACCGAGAAGGAATCTGCCGCGAAATTGATACCCTTGATTTTTACGATCCGCTCCTTCATCTGTCGAATCTCTGTGAGCGTCATGGAGACGACCACGTCACAAAGATCTGGCCTTCTGTTTGCCAGCTCCTCAAGGCACTGGTGAACATCGTTGGACTCCCAGCGGTCGACCACTAACAACCTCCTTCCCGATAACGATCTCTCCCACAGCTCTCCGAACGCATACTGGCATGCCTTTCGGAAGTCCTCACATTGTGCGGAAAGATGCTCAATCGCGACCCCGCCCACTGCCGCCTCATTGCCAAGCCATCGCTCTATGTCCTTCTTTCACAACGATAAAGTGCTCCACAGCCAGCGCGGGCATGAAGACTCTCGCTTCTCCACTTCGTTTATGAACTTCTCCCATTGTTTCCTTGTGGTGCTCAACTCTGAGATTCTCCTCTCGTATAGAGTGAGCTTCTCGGCGAGCTGCTTCCAGCTCTCGAGAACCTCCGGAGATGGTTGGCATGTTTTATGAATCACTGCAGCCATGGAAGACTGTCCCTCTTCAAGGCTCAGCATCCCGCATCGGTCCGTCATTATGCTGGGGAGAAGAACATCAGTCTGTTTATCCCCCGTCACTATTTTGCCAGCTCGCAGGTAATCTATAGTGCAGCTTCTCGACTCATATAGGCAAAGATACGTCAGACCGTCTCTTTTATCTTCCCACCAGGAATCGAGAGATGGCAATCTAAAGCGAGACGGCCTCGTACAGCCTTCGTAAACGTGGTAAGTCCCGTCTCGCCTGTCATAGTACACAAAGTCTAAGGGATGAGTCTCTACAACCTGTTGACTGTAATCTGCAAAGAGCGCTGCGCCGCGCACAACGGCTTCTTCTCGAAAGGGGTGGATCCTCGGCTCAACGCCAAAGAAATCCCTCAGCGTGTCTACAATGCTAGGAATGCGTGCTGACCCACCCACTAACAAAACTTCCTTCACATCCGAAATCTGCGTCCCTGATTTGTTGAAGACACGCTTGACACATGCCATGCACTGTTGCAGCAGGCTATTGCACTTTTCATGAAACTCAAGGCGGTGTATGGTGGTCACCTTACAGTCGTTATCGCCGCGGAAACTCTCACTCTCAACCTGCGCGTCGTTAAGCAATGTAAGATCCTTCTTGGCTTTTTCGCTGGCTATCTTCAGCACCCACAACTTGCTTCCGTCGGGAGTTTGACGAGATGCCTCCTTCCCGCCATCCAGGAGGAGTTCCACCCACAACTTGCTGCCTTTCGTGGCGGGAGTTTGACGAGACGACTCCTTCCCGCCATCGAGGAGGAGTTTCATCATCTTGTGGTCGAAGTCCATGCCTCCGAGAGATGGATTGCCAGCCGCGGAGATCACCGCGAGTTTCTCCCCGGAGATAGTAGTAAGGGCAACTTCGAAGCTTCCTCCGCCCATAGCAAACACAAGCATCTTCGCGCCACGTTGAGTTCCTACTTCAGGAGAAACACCGGAGGAGCCCATGGAGATCAATCCCACTTGATGTGCATAGCTCAAAGCGGCCGCTGTCGATTCACTGACTAACTGGACATCTCTGAAACCAGCGATCCGGGCCGCCATTTTGGTCGCTGATCTCTGCCTATCGCAGTAGAGTGCTGGAACGGTAATGACTGCCGCATCCACCTTTTTGCCCTCGAGATGCTGCTCGGCATCACTCTTCATCTTCGCTAGAAGCATCCCTAGCACCTGCTCAGGCGCCAAGTACCGTGTGCCATCATCCTGCGTAGGCTGCCCCGCATGCTGCGTTTCCGAAGCACAGACCTGATGTCCACAAAAAAAGTGGACAACAGTTCACTCTTCACCTCCACCATCGCCTCTCCGGATTTCCCCTCAACGACCGTGAACGGCCACCATTTCTTCGCCTCTTCTCTTATCGACCGGTATCACGTCCGATAAGTCGTTTCACCTCGTAAAACAGGTTTTCCGGCTTCTTCAGCACTTGTTTCTGTGCTTGCTCGCCCACCAAACGCTTTTTGTCCGTGAATGAGACAACAGATGGTGTCGAGCGTTTCCCGTACGCGTCCGGTATGACCTCCACTTTCCCATCGCGACACACCGCCACCCGGCAAGAAGAAGTACCGAGATCTATCCCTATGCGACACTACGCTTTGGCGTGAACCATCTCATCGGAATCCACCTCCAGCGAGGAAGAGGACGTACGGAGATCATCCCCAAAGCTTCTTGACTGTGAATGCCCCGGCTGCCCAGCCATTGTCTTTTCTTTCCCTCCGTCGGTTCCTTCTAATGCTTTCAAACCTCTCTTGATCCGTTGCATTCTAGTGTACTCAAGTACTTGCCCATTCAGACTCCGTTCTTTCTTCGCAGTCTGCTACACGTCTTCTCTTTTCCCACTGCACGCATGACTTTGGATCTTACTCCTGATTCCCGACCCTCGCTGTCGCTCCCCCTCTCCGTTTGCTCTCCTTACCGCAGTCTTCCCCTCTCTAAATATCTTTGCCTCTCAAGGGATACCGTCGGTCCCGACAAGTTTGCCCCCAATAAGGGACGGATCACGGTGTCTAATACTGACTATACTCTAACACTTCTCCCTGCTTTTCTCCCTCCTCCCACTACTCCATCTCCTGCTCCTCCCCCTGGTCTTCTCCCTCCTCCCAGTACTCCAGCTCCTGCTAGTGTCTGCAACAGCGGAGGGAAAAAGACAAAAAACACTGGTCCACTCCCTTTCGCTAATAACAACTTTACGGCAATGCTTCTGTCATGTACCTACCACTTACTTCACACTACCTCCGCGGTCCTCCTGTTGCTTCTACTTCGAGCATTGCCTCCTCTCTTTTACAAGATACTTTTCGTTTCTACTCTCGAATCAACAACGTCGCTGTCGGATGCTGTGCGGAAATAGCCAGCGTCGACGCGTTCCCCCCATCTTCGTATTTTCTTCCTTCAACCTCAGAGCAAAGGCTGACGATCGAGAATGCTCTGCGAATAGCAGCAGCCTCTTCCGCTTGACGACGACTGAAGATCGATTGTTCTTCCAAACCTGAAACAGGCACGCAATCAAGCCTCCAGCGACACGATTAGTCGAGTGGAGCGGTAATACCATGCACGACCTCTCCCACAATTCGGCTCGGTTCATAGTATTGATGGATTGCGTGAGTGATTGATTTATTCATGGACTGATTGATTGATGGCTTGAGTGATTGATCGAGTGATGGCTAGATGGACGGATTGGTTTATTGATCGATTTACTGATTGATGGATGGATTGACTGGGTGAGTGATTGATGGATGGATGATCGAGTTATTGATGGACTGATGGATTGATGGCTTGAGTGCTTGAGGGATTGATTGATTGATCCAGTGACTGATTGGCTAATTGATCGATTGATTAATTGTTTAATTGATTGATTGATATGATGCCTGGTTGGTTGGTTTCCTGGCTGGTTCGTCTGATGGTTGAACGTTTAATTCCTTGCTTGCTTGCTTGCTTCTGAAAATGGGGAAAGCAAAAAAGTTTAATCAACCGATTGTACAGTTGTGAGGTCGATCAAACGATCGAAGAAGGCAGCGGAGAGAAGGGGCAGAGAAGGAAAGAGTAGCAGGAGAGGGGCCCGAGAGAAGCTCACAAGAGGATGGTTCATTCTGTCAGGCAAAAAAACGACTTTGCGGCCAATCAATTAATCAAATTGGGGACGGAGAAAGATGAGTTTGCAAAGAGACAAGACTCAAGCAAAAGTCAAAAAAAAAAAACGAAAAAAAAAAGAAATAGGAAATCAAAAACCGCATCCGAGTCGAGCAAGAAGAAAAGCAAGAGTGCGCATGGGCTGAGGAGCTCAAACCACGCGCAGATGTATGTCAATCCATCCAGCCAACCATCGAAATCAATCAATGGAATTAAGATCGACGAAATGAGTTAATCAATCAAACAAAAGGCATAGACGCAAGAAATACGGATTCCTTTAGAGTGTTAAATCGTCACCTTGATATGTGGCGGAGCCGGCCCGATCCGACTAAACGGAAAGTTAACGATTGGACGAGAGGATGTGAGCGAGATTACATCCGCAAAGCCACGGCTCGCTCGTACCTGGGTATGGATACCGTCCTTGAGATTGATGGCATCTGTATAAGTTTTCGAAGATTAGAACAAAAAAGATAGAATGTCGACTGCAAAAAGAGTACCTAATTAGATTAAAAGGAAGCATTAATAATAATAATAAAATAATTTCGAAGAAAAAGGGTTCCTTACCGTCATATCCAGCATAGAGAGTGATCGGGAAGAGCGGGAGCCAGGATTACTGTATGATCCAATCAATTCTTGTCTCTGCCAGAGTCGAACTGGTGTGAGGGAGGCGCGCCATGAAACGGCCCTAGAATGCCGGGGGCGAGACCTGCGACGGCAGAGGTGGATTAACTGCCAACGTGGGGATGTGTGGCCGTGCGTGCGTATGTGCGTGTGTGTGTGTGTGTGTGTGTGTGTGTGTGTGTGTGTGCGAGAGAGAGAGAGAGAGAGAGAGAGAGAGAGAGAGAGAGAGAGAGAGAGAGAGANGAGAGAGAGAGAGAGAGAGAGAGAGAGAGAGAGAGAGAGAGAGAGAGAGAGAGAGAGAGAGAGAGGAGGGAAGTTCTAGAATATTAGTGTACTATGATCCAAGCAGAATGGAAAGCTAACTTATAGAGAGATTTGCGTCCTTACCTCACGTGAGATGATAATAGAAGACGAGTTCGACTGTCGAACTGACGACCCGATCCAACGGCTATGACAAGAGATGAGGCCAGCGCATCGGCGCATAGGCGAGAGATGAACCTGAGGATTGCTCAGACAAAAGCGCAGAGATGAGGAACGCAGGTCCAGGGAGGCAGCTGCAAGGGGGTTTTCTCCAAAATCCGCGCTTGCTATTTGAAACGGTGCAGGAACTGAAATGGGAAAGGAACGTTCCCTCATCTGGAGTCGAACACGCGCTGTGGACCTCGCCACACCACTGTCGAAATGAAAAACGAACGAATGCATTTTCCCGCGAAGGAGCTCAAGATGCATCGTTACTATGAATAGCAATGGACGCATCTTACCACTTTCTGCGGCAGATGCATTCCTTCTGTTTTTGTTTCGACAGTGGTGTGGCGCACTGACCTTCTTTTTTTGAATCTTTTACCAAATATCGGGCCTCGCTGCACTACTCTCGACATGCACAAAAGACAAAAATATTGGCGGTGTATCTTTCCATATTCTAGCGGAAGATTCGCTCTCGTTTTGCAGCGAGGCCCATCGTCAAAGGGAAGTGCCCGATAAACCAGTGGCAGAGAGGGAGGAGAGGACAACGAACTACAGTAGGGGCTGTGACAGACTCTTACCTGGTAAAACGTCGGTAGAGAAAGAGAAGACCAAAAGGGACTACAGTCTTCCCCCGAATACAACGTACGGTCATTATAGCTGAATTTAGACTAAAAGATACGCCAAATTCAGCTATAATGACCGTACGTTGTATTCGGGGGAACACTGTAGGGGCTGTGACAGACTGTTACGTCGGAACTTCACCCACTCGTCAGGCGGCTGCACAGTGCACCCTACCATATGTAGTGTCGTGTGCACCCACTGAGGGCCTCGCCACAGCACTCTTGAAAACTTATTTTCAAGAGTTTGGCTGTTGCCACACACCCTCTTGAAACCCTGAACCCAAAAAAAGTTCAAGAGGTGTCAGAATTCATCTTCAAGAGGGAACGCTTGAAACCCCTGGTTTTCAAGAGTGCTGGGCGTTCAACTCGTGAGTTTTCAAGGGTCCTTGCTCGACCCCTTGAAGGAGTCGTGATTCTCAAGAGCTGTCAGCTGAAAAGGCTCAAAAAACAAAAAAAAAATTCAGTGTTTGTCCTTTCTGCATCTGGCTGCGATGAGCAAGCAGTACACACGCGAACAGTAGAGTTCCTCTTTCAAGAGTCTGTGCGGCAAACGGCCGAAAAAGGTCAAAAACTTACCTCTTGAAAAGCTCTGACGACTCTTGAAACATTTCATCACTTCAGGAGTGGTGTGACCAGGGCCTTAGGGCCTCGCCACACTGCTCTTGGGGTCTCGCTCCACTACTGTCCTCGCTCCACTACTGTCCTCGCTCCACTACTGTCCACTGTACAATTTTCCAGACATTTCTTACACAGTTGTCAGAGCGAAAAATTGTACAGCGGACAGTGGAAAATGCCACATAGCTCCACTTACTGTCCACTGTCCAACTGTCAAATTCGTGAGTTCACTACGGACGCAGAGATAGAACTACAAGACAGGGAGTCCAAAGGATTTTGTCTGCCCGGACTCTAGGTGCACTGTCCACATTCGGGTCCTCACGGTGAGTCGCTTGAAGGACTTTCCACTCAACGAATTTTGCAGGCTGGGAGCTGTACATTCACGGACAGTAGATTTTCTACGGGGTTTCTAAAAACTGTCCAAGCCATTTTGCACATGTACAGTGGACAGTAAGTGGAGCGAAGTACCACTGTCCGTCGTTTTTGTACAGTGGACAGTAGTGGAGCGAGACCCTTGAAGTGGGGAATTTTTTCAAGAGCTGTCCGACGTTCTCAAGAGTTGGGTTTTCAAGAGTTTCCGGCCCCTCGCCACACAGCACTCTCGAAAGGGCGATGGTGTTGGACAACTGATGAAAAACGACAGTCGTACAGCTTTGTTTTTTCCGAATGGCGTCAGGATAACGGCCTTACAACTCTCGAAAATAGAAAGTCCCTCAAGGGCTTGAAAACGCACGAGTTGCAGGCTGGGGTTTCCCATCTTTCGAGAGCTGCTCTTGAAAGAGTTTCAAGAGCTGCTCTGACAGCCCTTGACTGCCCCAAGTTTCGAGAGGCTGTGTGAAGTGTCCGGTGCTCCACTGCCAAAATTGAGAAATTTGTCCTTAGGGACATCCGGGGCAAGGTCCCACTTGCACGGATTAAGAGATTCTGGCCGTTGATCTTTGCTATCTACGGTCAATATCACTTAATTCGTGTAAGTGGGACCTAGCCCCCGGTGTAGAGAATATTAGCATGGCAAGGATGACATGCATAAATATTAAATAGAGAAATGCTAATAGGGGATGGTAAGGATAGTTAGTAGGGTTACTTAGGTGGTAGCTGTAGGTACTACATATTTGTAATAGTTTTAGTAGAGGGTAGTAGAAGGGAGTTGAAGTTAGTCAGAGGACTCAGGTGGTTAACTATAAGCTAAACTGTCTGAGGCTGCCAGGATAACACCGGGTTGAATTGTGAGGATCCCCGGCCTCGTAGGAAGTTCTTTCTTACAATGGAATGTAATGTGCTAATTAAAAAAAAAAAAAAAAAAAAAAAAAAAAAAAAAAAAAAAAAAAAAAAAAAGAGAAATGGTCCATTTTTTTTATTTTTATTTTTTTAAATCCCTTTGGGGATTTTCCCCTGTTTCAACAGACCTTCCCTTTCGGAATTTTCTCCGGTTTCCACTGACAATTCATTTCTCCAGGCTGGACGTTTCACTTTCCTCGGCTGGGAAGTGTCCTGCAGGGTTTCCTTGGTCAAGTACTCTCTCAAAAAAGGTGCAATGCATCATATCACAATCCTGGCCCGATTCAAAATCAAAAGCAGGAATTTTCGTAATAGCCCCAAAAAGGCTGGTAGGTGGAGCCAGCCTTTCCATCACGGGGAATGCAGGATCAAGACGAAGGGATGAGGATGGGGGAGATGGAGATGGAGCTGGAAGGGACAGCGCAGCTCCAACGCAGACTCAACACGCACGTACTCCAATCTGTGCAAATGAAGAATGAGCCACACAACAGACTGCAGCTGGGGTATACCCCCAACGGACTGACTGGACTGGACTGGACTGGGCTGGTACCGGGCAGGACTGGTCAAGACTGAATATCCACACGGCCTGTGGGATCAGGCCACGGCCTGGTCCCACAGGCCGAACAGAGAAAACGGCCAGATAGGCCCTAGTTGTAGGCCAGGGCAGAAAGAGGCCCGCTGCACGATCCTCAGACCTGTAGTGGATCGCAAGAGCCATAAACACGCTATCCGCAAAAGCAGCGGAACTCTGCAATATAGAAAGCTAAGAAATCTAGGATGCGGAGCAAGCTCCATGCGCAGTCCATGCGATGCATCCTAAGCTACATAATGTCAAAAGAAAAGCAAATGTCAGGTATCCATATCCTAGCTAACAACAGAAAATGAAATGTAGTATAATACAATCCTAAAGTTCTGGAGGCAGTGGCCTCAGTGCTGAAAGGAAAAGAGCAATATGTCACAAGATAATGTCATGTCGCTGAACCACTAAGAGTGGGATGGTCTCAGAGGGGGTGAATGCAGCCTAAGAATCGAAACTCCTAAGGGCAGTCACACATGAAGGTGGGATAGGTCATCAGGCTCAAGGTGGGAGAGCGGTAGCAAAACAAAACCAATGACCCTAACAGATAGACCATCAAGGCGGGTAATGCTCGACAAAAGGGTGACACCATGCACGGTCGACCATGAAAAGGGGAGTCTGGAATAGGGTGGAGCTATGCCGAACTGGAGGCATGCAATAGCCGGGGCTAGGATGATGAGGGCAGTGGGTGAGGGAAACATGCACACGACTCACCGACTGGGAGAGGGAGCTAGATCTGGGAGGAAGGAAGCCAAGTTAACGCTACGGTCCCCATGCCTATGCGATACCAAGGGAGAGCGAAACTAAAAAAGACCCAGCTAAGTGAGAACCATCATGCGACAGAGGGAAGGGAGTCTACAGGGTAGGGTGGTGACGTGAAGTAGTCACGTCCAAAGTAGCTGAAGTCGTCGAAGTGGTCGATGACGTCGATGAAGTAGCAACGGAGTCGATGTCGAAGCAGAGCTGTAGCGGACCCACCAGGTGTGGTGCTCCGCTAGTGACAGAGATGGAGATGGAGGAAGAAGGGGGAGCAAGATGGCACAATGCAGTTCCCCACGCAAGACTCCAACGCACGTACTCCAAAATGTGCAAGTGAGGAATGAGAATGAAAACAGACAATGGCTGGGGTATACCCCAGCGGACTGACGGGACTGGACTGGACTGGCTGGTACCGACAGAGGTACCGG
>BFEA01000814.1:119432-129876 GCA_003427395.1 Chara braunii | reverse complement strand
AATCCACTGTTTACTCTATTCTCTCTCCCATCCATAGTTATTATTTTTTTTTCTTGATTAGTTTGCCGCCACCTTCTCCTAACCACCTAAACTCCGGTTAGGGTTTCCTTAGGGTTTTTCTAGGGTTTAGGGTTTTTCTTGATTAGTTTGCCGCCACATTTCTGACCCCATGCACATTTACTCTATTCTCTCTCCCATGGGGTCAGAAATGGGCCAAGAGGAAAGAAAGTGCAAGAGGGACACTCTAACTTTCAAAATGTCGTAAATTAAAATTTTTAGAAAAATAAATGAGTAAGTAAACAAATAAATAAGGAGGTGGAAGAGAGTGAAGAGAAACTAAGTTTTGAAATTTTTCAAAAATTTCGGCAGCATTTCGTTACCCCCATGGGGTCGAAGTGTGCCGTCAAGAAAAGACTGAGTAGAATGGAAAATTTTGGCGCGTGCTTCGCTACCCCCAAGGGGTCAAAATGTGCGCCGACAACAAAGAAAGACTAAGTCCTAGCAAGATATAGAGGTGCCGCAGAAAATTTTGAATTTTTAGAATAAATAAAATAAATAAAAAAATAAATAAGAAAATAAGAAAAGAAGTCGGGAATAAGATGATTCAAAGTTTTGGAGGAAAAAAGAAATTTTACATCAAAGAGAAAGAGAAAAAAAGAAAAACAGAAAAATTCGGAGTGCGGGGGGGGAAGCTGAAAAAGTGATGAGAAAAGAGAAAAATAGGTGGGAAAGAGAAAAGACTGAAGTGGTAGGTGAGTGGGATGATGGGGTTGTAGTTGGGGGAAGAAAGGAAGGGAGGAGGGTGAGAGAATGAGAGAGAAAGCTATGGAAAAGGTAACGAAAAGAGGGAGAGATTAGTAAAAGAAGGTGAGTGGAGAGAGAGGAGAGAAAAAGATGGTGGGAGATGAGTGAAGAGGGAGGGGTCTGAGAGATTAATGGGAAGAAGAGGAGAGAAGTAGGGAAAAGAAGCAAGGAGAGTGAGGTTGGGAGAGGAGAGAGTAAAAATATGGTAGTGGATGGAGAAAGAGTGAAGGGGATGACAGATTAGTGGGGAGAAGAGGAGAGAAATGAGAAAAGTTGAGAGGGAAGAAATGAGAAAAGGTGATGGATGAGTGGTGATGAGAGAAAAAGAAGGTCAGATGATGAAGGAGAGAGAGGGAAAAGGGAGTGGGAGAGTGAATAAGTGATGAGAGAGGTGATATCCAGCTCTTGGGTAACCAAGAGCATAAAATCTCACCAAGATCCACAAGATCTTGGCCTTTACACACCCCTTGGGAGAAGGGGTCTTCAAGGTGGTGATGAACTGCTGCTGCACATTATCTGGGGTTGGCTGAGATCTTGATCAGCCACCCAGTTTCACTGTAGTGCAGCCCCCTAGCCCCCTAGCCAGGGGGGTCTTCAAAAAAAAAAATCCTCAGCAAACTGCCACGTGACACTATGGAGATGGTCACAGGTCAAGAGAGGAGAGGTAGAGGGCAAACACTCTTTTGCCAATAACTTTTCACTTGCTAGGTGAAATTTGGCGATAGAGGTCTTGTTAAAAAGCTTTTTGAAAGCCGCTTCCAACTTGATAAGGCGCAGCATCAGCCACTGCCTCCTGTAATAGCGCTCGTTGAAAAAAAACGAGCACCGGTGGTTTTGGGAGCTTCAAAACAAAATTGCGATCTTTGAAAGATTGTAGCTCCTCAAATACCGTACAGAAGTTAGCGATCTATAGCTTGTTGGAAGCAGCACGTCGAGGGTTTTCCAACAAGCTAAAGATCCATAAATTTGGACCACCGTTGCAGAGGTTACGATCGAAAGAGTGCACCGGTGTCATTACCAAAGAAAAGTGGCGAGCTTTTTTTTTTTCTTTTTCTTTTTTTTCTTTTTTGCTCAAGCCGCGTGGCAACTGATAGGTGGGGTGGGTGGGGGAGAAGAGCAGGGAGGAAAGCCTGCTCTGATACCAATGTGACGGACCCGCCGGGATGGCGGTCCTTCAGGATGAAGACGAAGGGATGAGGATGGGGGAGATGGAGATGGAGCTGGAAGGGATAACGCAGCTCCAACCCAGACTCAACACGCGCGTACTCCAATCTGTGCAAATGAAGAATGAGCCACAAAACAGATTGCAGCTGGGGTATGCCCCCAGCGGACTGACTGGACTTGACTGGGTTGGCCTGGTACCGACAGTGGTACCGGGCAGGACAAGTCTGGACAGAATAACCACACGGCCTTCGGGATCAGGCCACGGCCTGATCCCACTGACCGAATAGGGAAAATGGCCAGATTGGCCCTGGCTGTAGGCCAGGGCAGATAGAGGTCCGCTGCACCAAAGTTTCGAGAGGTTGTGTGAAGTGTCCGGTGCTCCACTACCAAAATTGAAAAATTTGTCCTTAGGGACATCCGGGGCAAGGTCCCACTTGCACGGATTAAGAGATTCTGACCATTAATCTTTGCTATCTACGGTCAATATCGCTTAATTCGTGTAAGTGGGACCTAGTCCCAGGTATAGAGAATATTAGCATGGCAAGGATGACATGCATAAATATTAAATAGAGAAATGCAAATAGGGGATGGTAAGGATAGTTAGTAGGGTTACTTAGGTGGTAGCTGTAGGTACTACATATTTGTAGTAGTTGTAGTAGAGGGTAGTAGAAGGGAGTTGAAGTTAGTTAGAGGACTCAGGTGGTTCACTATAAGCTAAATTGGCTGAGGCTGCCAGGATAACACCGGGTTGAATTGTAAGGATCCCCGATCTCGTACCAAGTTCTTTCTTGCAATGGAACTTAATGTGCTGCTTGAAAAAGAAAAGGAAAAAAAAAGAAAAAAAAAAGAGAATTGATCCATTTTTTTTCATATATATATTTTTAAATCCCTTTGGGGATTTTCCTCTATGTCCACGGACGAAGCCTTTCGGAATTTTCTCCGGTTTCCACTGACAATTCATTTCTCCAGGCTGGACGTTTCACTTTCCTCGGCTTGGAAGTGTCCTGCAGGGTTTCCTTGGTCAAGTACTCTCTCAAAAAATGTGCAATGCATCATACCACAATCCTCGCCCGATTCAAAATCAAAAGCAGGAATTTTTGTAATAGCCCCAAAAAGGCTGGTAGGTGGAACCAGCCTTTCCATCACGGGAAATGTGCCGTACTAAATTTGTGAAGAGGAAACTTTCCCAAGTAAATGGGCGGAGCAGAACTCATAATTTAATTTTACCTCGGGCATTGAGGCGCGTAATAAATGTGGACATGGTTTCTTTCAAACTAAAAAGGGAAAGAAATTATCAGACTACGTCCTATTACTACTAACAATTTTTTTTTTTTTTTTTTTTTTGTTACTCCTAACAGTTTTTCTTTGTTTTCGTAACAGTATTCTTTCATTTTATTTGTAATTTATTTATTTCCCACAAAAGCCCATCTTTTGAAAACCGAGGCAGAGCCATGAAGTCTGAGCGCCAGTGCATTCACCCTGCTCGGCACTTTCTGAGCAACTAACCCGTCAGGGAAGGGGGGCATGGAGACACGTGGGTTGGCCCAACAGTGAACTGGAGCTATAGCGTGACGTAAGATACATACACGCGGAGAACAGGATTTCTAGGGAGGAGTGTGTTGACGTGCGCCAGAGTAGGGCGCCCTCCTCTAACGCGGTGAATTACTCGAATTTCGCTAACATACAGTAGTGCACAGGGTTAGAGGTGGGGAAACTCAGTCATAATGGAGCAGAGTAACTAAGAGTGAGAAAATCGGCAAGAAAGGCCGGAAGAAAGGGACGTGGCTCTGGCAGAAGAGGATCGCATCGAGCTCCTGATAGCGAAATGTTATGAAGATGGGGTATTCCCAGAAAATTTGTAGCATGGAGAATTTGTCGTAGAGAATGGGGTGCGAATCTTCAAAGTCAACCCTCGAATTGATAGGCTAACAACGGCGTGGCTGAAGCAGCGTACGCTCACGGTGATTTTTCAAGGAGAGGCCAGGGATCTGCCAATGAAGGTGAGGGAGAACTTAATAAGAGCTTACGAGAACGGTTGGACACGGAAGCGAACCTTCACAAGAGGCTTTAAGCGAGGACAGGTGCATGGAGAAGGCCCAAATGTGATGTCATATATTGCAAAGTCAAGGGAGGTAACGCAATGGTTGGTGGCCAAAGCGGAGGACGTGGTAACTATAAGAGGAGTGGAATATTGGATGTTGTTTAAACCTTGGATGACTAGAGCAGAATAAAAAGAGCAGCGAAGGCAAGATGACGAGACAAAATTCTGGGTGACTGCGATCAGAGTCCTTCTACGAGCGATGTTTCCTGTAAGGGATCTGGTGGCACAGTCGATCGGTGCGATTATTCATCGCCACCCCCCAGAACTGGATCCGACTCGGCCAAAATTGATGAACCTGAAGTTCGACCTACCCAGGGACGCGGAAGAAAAGTTCGAACCTATGCTTTTGATGAAACTCGACGACGGTAAGCTAATCCAAGTCCAATTCGCTTGCAAAAACACGCCATGGTGTAAGCGGTGCCGATGGTGGTTCCATACAGAGTCACAAGGATGTCCGAGAGCGGAGGAAGAAGACGCAAAGGAGCAAGCAGCTTCCAACTCAGGTAATCGCCGACAACAGCAAGGCGTCACCATATACGAGAGAGAGTTTCGAAAGGCGTCAAGAGACCCCAGACCAGAAGCTGTCGGGCGGGGAGAGGGCAGCACATCAGGAAGACCACCTCCGCAAGATCGAACTCAGTCTCGGCAACCACAGGGGGAGGGGTATGGTTGGGGAAATGAGAGAGAGGGACAAGGAGGTCAGTACAACATGCACCAAGGGCAACGAACATCAGAGCAACATAATCAATGGGCACAGCCGTTGCTTGCAGGATGGCAAGCAAACCTATGGGGGGGAGCTGTCAAGGGAGGTGGGCCCTACACGGCGCTACCATATCAAACATCGATTTGGCAACAACACCAAGGGCGATCCATACCGCAAGGAAATTGGACTAGCATGGGAGGAATGTTGCAACAGTATTCGGGGCTAGCATACGACCACACCACGCAACAAGGGGGTGAGACCGGTCCGTTGATGGATCCACGAAGGGAAAATGGGGATGGATTCAGAACGTTTAGAGGGGCAGAAGAGAAAGTGGTGGTGGTAGACGATAGTCAGGAACTGCAATACGGTATGGAGAGAGCAAGAGGGCCAAGGCTACAAGACCTATCGGAGGGCGCGTTTCAAGGACACAGCGAATCATCGTCGGCAGATGGGAGAAGGTCAAAGGATCGAAGCTACTTCATTCCAGATGGGGTCGATACCAGAACAACAGGAGGTCAGCATCACAAAGAGAAGTTCCTGGTACCGCTCATCTGCACGTTGTTAGGCCAGGAGCCGTATATCCTGGGGCTGGTAAACAGAGATGGCAAGACAGTGCTACCTTCTTCTCCCTTTTGTGGCAATCCTTCTCCAGGGATGATCGAAGCTAGAGTCTGTCAGCTGTATGCGGATAGATTCTGCTTCAGAATCTTCCCGGAAGATACGATGCCGAGAATGACGGTCGACACGCCAAATGGAAGGAGACTGAAGTTTTATATTCCAATGGTGGATGCTCGTATTCCTACCCCGCACTGGGCAGGCTTGCCCTCGGTAGGATTAACGTGTATTCCGTTAAGATTACTGTTGGGGACATCAGACGAGGAGTTGGGAAACGTTGTGGTTGAACCAGGGATCTCGGCGGGATTTCTGAGGGAGATTAATGAGAAGTTGCCTGTGGACAGAAACATCGAATCTGGATACTTTCAGGTGATTCTTGCAGAAAAATGGCAAGCTCCCAGCCCCACTCAGGAGAGAGCAGATGGGGAGTAATTGAAAGAAGTGCGGATCCAAGAACTGAACGCAGACGAGGAGATTCCAGATGGGAAAGATTAAAGTTGGAACTTGGAATGGAAGAGGACAAGGAGATACAGGAGGGAGACAAAAAGGGAAAAGACTGAAGTATTGGATCCACTGTGTGAAGTTGGACGTTACTCTACTCCAAGAAACCAAGCTATCGGAAAAAAAGTTGGTACAACTAACGGACCGGTGGGAGGGACCGCAACTTTGGTCCCCCGCCAGAGGAACCAAAGGAGGTACGACTATCTTGGTACACAGACGGGTAGAGGCAAAGTTGATAGACTACGACTCTGATCTGTGGGGGAGGTGGGTGTGGTTGAAACTATTGATTGGGGACGTGGAGTGCACTATAGCGACGGTGTATGCACCAAACGAACCGAACGAAAGATACCGTTTCATCAGAACTCTCCCTTACTGCCTTCCAAAGGCGGATCATCTGCTCATCGGAGGAGACTGGAACCTAGTATGTAACCTAGGGGTGGACTCAGAAGTTGCAGACTCATTAAGGAAAGATAGAGAGGCACTGCTCCCATGGAAGGAAAGGTGGGGACTAGCTGATATCTTCAGGGAAACCCATCCGACGAAAGCGGGATATACCTGGTTTGCAAGCACAGCAGAGGCGGCTGGAGCAAAGACAAGACTTGACTTCTTCTTAACTAAAGGAGTTTTCTCAAGCAATGTTTTGTTGATACGAGAACTGAATGCTGATCTAGCAGACCACAAGTTGGTGGTGTTAGAGGTAAATGTGTCGAAAGCAAATGAGAGAGGTCCGGGTCACTTCATGTTGAACACTCCCAACTTGGAGGATGAGTGGTGGAGTAATTGGGTTAACCAGTTTTGGCAGTCCTGGCAGCTCTCCAAGGAACATTTTGAGTCCTATGAGGACTGGTGGGACGCAGGGATCTGAATAATTTATGAGAAGTTCGATGTTTTCTCGATGATAGCAGTGTTCTTAAGAAACAAAGAGGAAGCCCAGCTGTTGAAGAGAGTAGAAGAAGCGGAGTTCCAGATGAGTGGTCATCCGATCTCAGAATTGGTGTGGGCAGAGGAGAGAGTGCTCAGGTTATGGGAGTGGGAAAACAGGCAGATCAAGAAGCAACAAAGATGGGGGCAGATCCTAAAGGAGAAAGGGATAGTCACCAATGATAGAGTATCTAAAGAATGTTTTCAAAAACTGTTGTCAAGAAGGAGGCACACGTCGATGCACGAACTGCAGCATCCGCACTTGATGGGACTGCCCACAACAAAGTCTAATAAGGACATGTGTGAGTATGCTGCAGACTACTTCTGGGACATCCTGGATACCAGAAAGGTGTTCTGGGACTGGGAGACAGAGCTGACCAAGGAATCAAAATTATGGGAAACCATGGAGGTTCGGCTACCGGAGGAAGGGAAAAGAGATATGGATAGACCTATCACGGCAGAGGAACTACGAGAGACCCTTAAAGACATGGCGAAGGGGAAAGCTCCAGGAGATGACGGATTACCTCTTGAGTTTTTCACTACCTGTTGGGACACCTTGGAACCGGATATGGTTCAGCTGTCTAATGGTATCCTCACAGGGGGACATTTGGACAAATCCATGTCACGGGTGATTATTACACTCTTGTACAAGAAAGGAGATCTTGCGGATGTGAGGAACTGGCGACCGATCTCGCTATTAAATGTTATTTATAAGATCTTAGCGAAGGCAATTGCTAGAAGGCTGAGTAAATATCTCCCTCGTCTGGTAGGAATGGATCAGGGCGCCTTCGTCCGTGGGATATCAATTTTTGATAATATTCTGACGGCGGTAGAAGCGCTAGAGGTTATAGAAAGAGACAATAAGGATATCGCAGTCCTCATGATAGACCTGGAGAAGGCCTATGATAGGGTGAACTGGACGTTCGTAATGACGACCCTCAGAGTGGTAGGGTTTGGTGAGCCATTTTTCTGCTGGGTGAAAGCGCTATACGCACCGGCCTCTGGAGTAGTCCAGGTGAATGGAGAGAACTCGCAAGAGTTCAAACTTAGTAGATCTCTGAGGCAAGGGTATCTGCTGACACCCCTGCTGGTCGTTTTGCATTTAAAAGTTTTGTTGTGTGCTATAAGGGCAAATCCGCGAATTGAGGGGCTTAAACTAACAGAAGACAGAGACTGCAAGGTGAAATCCTTGGCAGATGACCTGCAGGCATTCTCAGTTAAATAACCGGACTCTCTACATGAGCTAAGATGCTGTCTTCAGTCATATGGTGAGCTATCGGAGGCGGCAATCAACTGGAACAAGTCTACCTTTTTCCTGCCGAAGGACTTTGACTTTCAAGCCCAGTGGGGGATGAAGCGAGTACCGGTCAATGCGGCAGAGAAATTCTCGGGAGTGCTGGTGTCGCTGGAAGACTGTTCCAACGCACAGAACCTACTGCTGCAGGAGAGGGTTTTGGCCAGCCGGAGGAGAACCAGGGTTATGTAGCCAAAGTGGCGTGGGAGACGTTGTGCAAGCCGCGGGAGGAAGGAGGTTTGGCCATATTGGACCCTGGTTCGCAAAACCTGGCACTGTTATCGAGTTGGTTGCAGAAGGTTGCAGAAGCTCCAAAAGCTCCAGATTGGTGTGTGCTGGCGGAATCCATCCTTCAGGATGAATGGGGGCTGTCTCGCACGTCGAATGTTTGGGTGGAAATCATGACGGACCCTTTCATTAATAAGCGAATTAAGTCCAAGTTTTGGAGTAACGTGCTGACTGCCCGGAAAAAGGCGAAACCGGATGTCATAATGGTCCCCAAAACGAAGGTGGAGGTCCTGCAGCAACCACTCTTCGAAAACCACCATATTCTGGATCAGGAGGGAAAAAGGTTCTCCGCTGCAGCAGCACCTGGTAACTTTGGCCAAAAATGGATACAGAGGGGAGTTTCATTAATTGGAGATCTCTGGGATGAAAGTACCAACCAATGGCACTCACCAGGGTTCTTGAGGAACAAGCTTAGGCAGCTACCGGCACAGAGGGAAAGGAGAGACTGTCTGATCGAGGCAATACCTGCGTCTTGGAAGGATCTGCTAGGGCCTGAAGGATTACATCCCGTTGGAACGTGGTTTAAATCAGAAGGGGAAGGGGAAGAGGAGGTAACTTACATGTGTCTGAAGCAGTGGGTTCCACAAGGGAATGGGAAATGTGAAATGATAGAGTATAGAAAAGTCAGTGATCATAGCGATATCCTAGCGTTGTATCAATCCTCCTTTAGGTGGGGCACAGCGGGTTTGACAGAAATCAGGGTGAGGGCAGTGAAACAGCAGGGCAGGGGAGAACCGGCAGTCTACAAACTCATAGCGGGCGGTAAGGCAAAAAGTGAACTAAGGATAGATCCGCTTGCATGGGGGTGGAATGTTGGTTCCGGGGTAGTCTCGGACGTGTCAAAGCTATCGGCAAGACTGATCCTGTCAAAAGAGGCACCGAGAGGAAGGCTGGAGGCAAAGTTGATCGATAAATGGGAAAGGGCACAGCCGTGCCTGGACCCACCATCAGAACTGGAACTGAGCAGGCTGCGGCAGCAGTTGGCTGCAATCCCATCTCAGAAGCTAGCGTCCTTACTGTGGCTACAGTCTCATCTCTCAGTTCCCACAGCCAGGTGTTTAGGAAGGAGGGGAATGGAGGTAAGACAGGAGTGTGACCGTTGTAAGTGGCCGGTGGAGAGGATGACCCACCTGTGGTGGGCCTGCCCACGTTCTAAGAAATGGTGGGGATGGTGGTTCAGACACTGGAACAAGATGTCTGGGGAGATTATTGGCCAGAACGAACGTTGGGTACTCCAGGGTACACTGCCGGAAGACTACTCGGCGCTGAAAGGGTGGGGGTATATAGCACAAGTTACCAGAGCAGCGCTCATGTGGGTTATCTGGTTGGATAGGAATGCAAGCAGGTTCCAGGGAGAGGGGATGGAAGAAGCTCAAGCAGAGAGACTGTTCAAGGAGACACTGAAGATGGAAATCAAAGCAGACTGGAGAAGAAAAGTGCTGCCCAAACAGGCCGGTTCGGGGAGAAGGTGGTTCTTGGAGTCCTGGGGACTGCCGGGAGCATTAGCTTCGTTAGAAGGAAACAAGCTACGGATATCGCCATGGTTGAACTGAACCTCTTGTTCCAGTCGGCGGCCGAAGTAGACCGCAATGGGGGGGTAGGGAGGAGAGTGCCAGGTTTGGACCAAAGGAACAAGCTTGCTCCTCCCGGTCGAACTGGGCCGGGCTCAGGCCAGTGTTAGGCCTGTGGATGAAAGGGCGTAGGGATAGGAGTGGTAGGGGTAGCTAACGGGGTAATTAGGGGGTAGATGTAGTTAGTATATAGTGGTAGTAGTCTTAATAGGGTGTAGTATTAGGGAGTTGAGCTTATTCAGAGGAGTCACGGTGGGTCACTATAAGGGCCTCGCCACACAGACTTCCGAAACATGCAAAAGACAAAAATGTTGCGAGTGAATCTAGTCGTTTTTCTAGAAAAAAGTTCATTCTCTTTTTGCACGTTTCGAAAGCCTGTGTGGCGAGGCCCTAAGCTAAACTGGCTGAGGCTGCCAGGATAACACCGGGTTGAATTGTGAGGATCCCCGGCCTCGAATGTTGTTCTTTTGGAATAAAATTTT
>BFEA01000814.1:97315-118644 GCA_003427395.1 Chara braunii | reverse complement strand
CACACACACACACACACACACAAAAGAAAAAAAAAATCACGCACACACACACACACACACGAAAAAAATAAAATAAAAAAAAATCACGCACACACACACACACACACGCACAGAGTGGTGGTTCAACCTCCTGATGAGTCAGTGAAGTCCGGCGAAAGAGTCTGGCACAGTCATGCTGTTTTTTAGTGTATAGCGAATATGACAACACACACACACACACACACACACACACACACACACAGACACACACACGCACACACACAGACACACACACGCACGCACACACACACACACACACACACACACACACACACACACACACACACACACAAAAGAAAGGAAAGGAAAGAGCTCACGCGCACGTCCGCACGTTCCCGGCGAATCCCCCTCTGCTATCACAGATCTGCTCCCCCGCAGTCGGGGGCCGTTTCCGGGGCCCCATCGCATTCCGATTGCCGGGCACGAGGACTTCCGTTAAAGACCAGTTAATGACCCGTCAAGAATTGCTCGAAAGTCAGAAGCAAAACTTATAACGGTCGATGGCCGCAGGAATAAGCGGTGAGGACATGCCAAGATGCGGAAGCGGAAAAGTAACCGGGAGACTTTTTGAGTGCCGTTCATTCCTAAGCTTGATACTTCTGCGCTCCGCATCATAGCATGATACTCACTTGCGATTCTCGCGGCAAACGACCAGCAGAACTCAATAGGATTATACTTTTTCACATAATTCTTGCTTGGTCCTGTGCTCGTCTTCGCTGGCAGTCTTCATGTCCGGCAAAAGTTTTTGTTCCCGCCTTCGTTCAGTCTCTTGTCCAGGACTGTAATTCCAAAAATCTCGCCATCGAGGTATTCTAGCTCCTTCAGTCATCTTCAGTTCACAAACGGTCCTGCAGGCTCTCTTGAGTAAACCCGACATTCTTTCATCCAGAAGGATACGAAGCAGAACAGAGTATAACACAGACAGTACATCAATCAATCACTCAACCAATCAATCAATCAATCAACCAATCAATCAATCAATCTATCAATCAATCAATCAATCGGTAATCAATCAATGAATCTACCCGGTAAACCGTAGGCAGATAGGGAGAAGAGGACAAGAAACGAGGGGCTGTGACAAACTTTTTCGTCGGAGTTTCACCGACTCATCAGGAGGCTGATCTCTCTCTCTCTCTCTCTCTCTCTCTCTCTCTCTCTCTCTCTCTCTCTCTCTCTCTCTCTCTCTCTCTCTCTCTCTATCTCTCTCTCTCTGTATATATATATATATATATCGTCACAAACAGAACTGCCCGGTGAACCGTAGGCAGAGAGAGAGAAAAGGACAACAAACGAGGGGCTGTGACAAACTGTTTCGTCGGAGTTTCACCGATATATATATATATATCGATGAGTCTGAGCCCTGTGGTGCTACTCACTAAGAGTGCAAACTTGCGAGTGAATCCTCTCAGAGAAGGTACTGAAATCCAGGCGTCCGGCTTATGAATAGTTGGCGATGTGTCTCGTCACCTCCTATCATGTGAAGATGCGGAGGCTCTCTGCCTTCGACTGCCTAGAGTAAGTTGCAACGCCAGCTCCTTGACGATGATACGGTTAACTCCTCGTGTCCAATCAGGGTTTCTATAGAGAAGGGTCTGTACAATCCCATCGTTTGTCGTCTTCTGAGGGCTCTCCCTGCAGAATTTACACGGTAATCCGTTTCCCCAGAACTCCGACTGAGTCCCACGTTCTGCCCTAACTACCGTCTTCACCCGAATACAACGTCCGGTCATTATCGCTGTACGTACACAGAAATTTGAACCAGATGCGGCTATTATGACCGGGCGTTCTATTCGGGTGAAGACGGTAGGACGACTGCAGTACGTTATGTAAGTTACGAGCTCGAATCGTGATGGAATCGGATGACTGCAGTAATTTTTTTTCTTTTTTTTCTTTTTTTTTTTTGAAAAAATTTGGACCATTTCTCGATTTATCCGTACATCTGTTAAAATTGGAACGATACAGAGAAGATTAGGATGGCCTTTGCAGTAATTTCAGGAGCTACCCTACTGAGCAGAAAAAAAAGTGGAAAAGAGGAATTCTCCTTGCAGTCATGTCAGGAGCCACCCTCTTTAATTCCAGCCCAGGAAGAAAAAAAAAAATCCTTCTTCCCGCTCTGTCGGATCACTCTTACAATTCTTCCTTTTTCTTGCTTTTTTTTTTTTTTTTTTTTTTTTTTGAGTTACTAACTACGCCTTTCGACGCCATCAGCGTTGAGGTGAGTATCTATCGGCTGGCACGCAACCAGCGGGTTTTCGGATGTCATGACGCTCACCTTCTCTCATCCAGTCGTTTTTTTTTTTTTTTTTTTTGAAAGGAAGAAGAAGGGCGACCGCCTTGAGATATGATCTCTGAGCTGACGGGTCCCTGGTAAATTCATATTGGTTTTCACTCATCTGTTTCCCTTGGAATTGGAGCTCAGGTCTGTATTTCAACACCTCATGGGTGAGCCCCCTGAATTTGGCTCGTTGGGAATCGATGAATCTCTGCATAGTTTTACTCTGCCAAATCATATAGAACCTCCCTGCGACGAAACCTTTGTACTCATTTGCCCCCAAACGGGGCAAAAAGTTGCGCAGGCCCCAAAATGACTTCTTGCGTGCATTTTTGCACAACCTGCAAAGCACTTTTTCCGCCATTTTTGTTAGCGCTGGAAAACACTTTCCCGCCATTTTTGAAAGCGGGCGTTACTGGCCCAGCCAGGGTGCAAAAGTGACTCGAAAAGTCGTTCTGAGGCGTGCAACACCTTTTGCCCCGTTTAGGGGCAAATGAATAAAAAGAGGTTTCGTCGCTGGGAGGTTCTCTACCTTTCCCCGTTTTACTCTGCCTAATGTTAGCTCGACGAGTTTCACAACAATCCAAACAAATCCGTAGTTCTTCTTCTGTCTATGCATTTTTTCTTGATAGATGACCTCCTCTTGTCAATTTTCGGTTATTGATTCGATTTGATGGATGATGGATGGATTGAGCCATGGATATCTGCGCACCCACGGGCCGAGCTCAGTTGGTGGATTGAGCCATGGATATCTGCGCACCCACGGGCCGAGCTCAGTTGGTACACCCATGAACTGTTGAAGTACAGACGTGAGCTCAAATCCTGATGAAATTGGTTACCTGAGTTTCTGAATGACCTGGGGCCTGTCATATCCGCGATGATATGCCAAGGCCGTCGCTCTTTCAAAAGGGGGGGAAAAAGAAGATAGATGTCTGGCCATGGTTTCTCGCCGCACGGATGAAGGGCTTTTGCTTTTCTACTCGCTCCGCCCGGATGCGATTTAGATATCACACTCTCTGTGTCCGTTCAATTTCATTGAGCTTCTTCTCATTGCTCCAGTCATACGATTTATGCCCCTGTAGCTCTTCTCTTGCCCTTCTGCTCCTCATTCCTCCTCCTTGTCCTGCCCTCTTCGGTCCTATCTACTACGTAATAGAATGTCTTATCTCGTAATTGTACAGCCATTTTAAGAGGCAACCAAGCAAGGGATCGAACTATCAACCGACATACCAGACACCCGCGCAATCAATCAATCAATCAATCAATCAATCAATCAATCAATCAATCAATCAATCCATCCATCCATCCATGAATGAATCAATCTATCGATCAAGTAATTGATCCCTGAGTCAATCAGCCGCTTCGATCGATCACTCAATCAACCACCGAATCACAAACTCCATTAATCAATTAATCAATCAATCAATCAATCAATCAATCAATCAATCAAGTAATTGATCCCGGAGTCAATCATCCGCTTCGATCGAACACTCAATCGATCACTCAATCACCGAATCACGCACTCCACCAGCCAATCAATCAATCAATCAATCTATCAAACTTTCATGGCAGGCGTACCTTTTTTATTGTCCTAATTTCAAGGCAGAAATTCCGTCTTTGATCGAAAAGATACTTACTTCCCGAGATGCGGTTGTCAGGGTATATTTTCTGTGAAACATATAAAAAACGGGTTTTCGATCATTCGATGACTCCATCAATCAATTACTCAATCAATCAATGAATAGATGAAACAGTGAATCACTCCGTCGATCCAGCCATTAAATCAACCAATCAATTAATTCATAAGTCAATATCCATAGATCAATCGACCAATTCAATCAGCAAATCAATAGTATTATCAATCAATCAATCAATCCATCCATCCATCCATCAATCGATCAAATAGTTTATCAATCAATCCCTTCGTCAAATCAATCAATCGGTTGATCAAATCAATCCATCAATCACTCAATCAATTAATGAACCGATTAATCCATCCGTATATGAATCCATGAGGCAATCAATCAGTCAGTTAACGAATTAATCCGCGAATCAGTCAGTAAGACAACATTCCTTGACGGCTTGTTCATTGATCTATCAAGGAACGCCCGGGCGTCCTCAACCCCCAATGCATCGCTCTTCTCTGTGCTCCGTCGTCAGGCGCCCTGTCGATGTGCTCTCTATGCGATGATAAGCGGCGAATTTTATTGCGGTGAAACTCGTCCACAGACTAATCGCCGTGTTCTGCTCACGGTGTGAATTTTATTGCGGTGCGGTGAAACTCTTTTCCTCAGCAAACCATCGCGGATAATCTCGCACGCCCTAACAAATCGCACTGTGTTTGCCAACGAAGTTATCTTTGAGTACTGACTGCTCTGGAGCCATCCGGAGGCGAGAGATTCTGCAGCAGGGATATTGATGAATACGTAAGGAATAAGTGATCTGAGAGAAACGCGCATGTGCATTCCCTCCCTCTCTCTCTCTCTCTCTCTCTCTCTCTCTCTCTCTCTCTCTCTCTCTCTCTCTCTCTCTCTCTCTCTCTCTCTCTCTCTCTCTCTNCTCTCTCTCTCTCTCTCTCTCTCTCTCTCTCTCTCTCTCTCTCTCTCTCTCTCTCTCTCTCTCTCTGTGTGTGTGTGTGTGTGTGTGTGTGCGTCCGTGTGTCTGACTGTCTGTCTGTCTGTCGCTCTCTCTCTCTCTGTGAGTGAGTGTGTGTGTGTGTGTGTGTGTGTGTGTGTGTGTGCGTGTCTGTCTGTCTGTTTCTCTCACTCTCTCTCACTTCTCTCGTCCCCCCCGAGCGTCCCTCCTCTTCCCCCCACTTCCCAACCCCACCCAGTTGCCCCTCATCCTATGTCTTGCTGACTCTGTGTGTTTGTGTGTTTGTGTGTGCGTGTGAGCGCGCGCGCGCATGTATTTGTTTGTGTGTGTGTGTGTGTGTGTGTGTGTGTGTGTGTGTGTCTGTGTGTGTGTGTGTGTGTAGGTGCGTGTGTGCGCGTGCGCTTGTACGTGAGCGACAGTTGGGAGTAGTAGATAAAGGATTCTGGGAAGGGTGGAACAGTAACATATTGCCTTTGTGCGCACATATTACTTATGGTTTACTTCTCCGTCGCCGGGGTTTCGACCGTCACGAGACAAAAGCAACTGCAGGGTCGTCGCTCCCTGATTGCATCACATCCCGACAGGTCAGGGGTTGCCGAGTGATTTCGGTTGCTGTTTCTGAAACGAGACGGAGGAATTCGACGCCCCGGATTGTGCCCACATTTTCTTGCGAAGAAGTGTTTGATCTGTTTATGACCCTGTTGAGGTCGCCCAGCGAAAGCCGAGAGCCACAGCGTTCGCTCAAGGAGCAAAGGAAGCGGCGATATGAATCGGTTCCTGAAGATTTTCTTCCTGCGATAGGTATAAATTTGTTCGTTTCAAATATTTCAGACACACAGAGTTCTTTTTCTAACGACAAGTATCTTTCTTTTCTTTCGTTTTCTTTTGAAAATGGGCAACGATCTTAAGATGAAGTTATCGAGCTGACCGGGCCCAGGTAGTTCTGCATTGTAGTATGTTGATCGTCGCTCAGAATTGTAGTATGTTAGGGCGAGATCCCACCGGCAAAGAGGATTGTAGTAAGTGTCTGAATGTGGACGTGTTGGAGTTCAGGTGCAAGAAATTGAGGTTGATCTACTTTCCTGCATGTGTGTGTGGAACACATCCAGATTCAGACAGTTATTGCAATCCTCTTTGCCAGTGAGATCTGGCCCTTAGTGATCGGCTCTCAGTGGAGCTCGAGCTCAGGCCTGTATTTCAATAGTTCAGGGGTGTACCAACTGACCTGCCAACGTCCCCCGAATACAACGTACTGTCATTATAGCTGTAATTAGACCTGAAAGGTACCCCAAATGCGGCTATAATGACCGTACGTTGTATTCGGGGGAAGAAAGGTAGGCCAGCTGGTTTGACGATGAGTTCGGATTTGATACTCTCAGGTTTCTGTGAGCGCGTCGTTTATCTCAAGGTTCGACCTTGATTAAGTTTGGAAAGGGTCCAGGTGCTGAGAATGTCGGCGGAAAAGGGTGCCGAGGGAGGAAACGCGGGGGGAGAAAGAAGTGCGGGCGGATGTACAGGACGGTAGGAGGAGGATGCGACATCGAGATCCCATCAAAGAAAGGCAAGAGACCCATCTCGGAGTTGAAGAGATCTGGCGCGCAGCAGTCCTTGAGCAGTTTCTGAGGAAGGATAGGGGCTAGGAGAGGGATGAAAGGAGAAGTAGGGGGGGGGGTAAATATGCACGGTGATTGTTCAAGAGAGTACCAATCCTAAGGGTCTGATATTTTCCAGAGAGGGGGCAGCTGAGTGGCCTAGTTCAAATGCTCTCGGCAGTCAGACGAAGGCATGGGCGAGGATAGGAAAAGAGAGAGGGAGTAGGAGAAAGAGTACTGGCGACAACGTAGAAAACGGTCCAGGAGTAGAGGGGGCACCTGGGTGGCCATGCATTCACCAGTTGTTTTACCTGTTCATCTCAAAATGTAGAAAACACGTAGTTCCGGCGGCAGTTCGTTCTTGAATAGGCCGAGGTGTGTGCTGGAAGAGATAGAAAGGAGGGGTGGCGTAGGAGACGGGGAGCATGAAGTGAGAGAAGAGAGACGACAGACGATGGAAACCGCACACAGCTGTTGGCATAGCTTGCACGGCCATTCATTTCGCCACTACTTGTGACATACCGCTGTATCGCGAAGGACGGATGGTCCATGTAAGACCCAACGAATTAGGGAAACTTTTAACTTCGCCCTCTGTCGTATTCACGAACATGTAGCGTTTGGTAGGGCTTTGAAGGATGTTCATTCTCTTATCGAGCCATGAGGCCTCGATCCACTACTCACCAAATGTGCAAAACGAGAGTGAATCTTCCGCTAGAACATGGAATGATACGCCCCCACAATTTTTTTATTATCTTTTGTGCATGTGGTGAGTCTTGGAGCGAGACCCATACATTCCGGCCGGACGTCCGCCACCGGCATCTATTTACTGTGGTTTCGTTTCAAGTGGCCCTCTTAAATGACGAGAGGGGAGGGGGGGGGRGGGGGGGGGGGGRRGGGRAGAGATGGGGGGAGAGAATGCGTAGAGGCACTATTCCACTAGAGTAATTTGAGGAAGCAAATTTTTGGGAGTTGAAGCGACTGCAAGGGGCCCCAACAAATCTGGCTTTTTTCGCAGAGGAGGATGAGACCGAGCGACTGCCACGTGTCCAGTGCACAGCGGTATGGCTACGTGGATTGCGGAGTGTATTGATATTGATAATAGCTTAACGTGACGATTCCATAAAGGTACGACGACAAGATTTGACAGCCGGTAGCCAGGGGAGAGGGATTGGTGTGACGAGAAGTGGCCGGAGACCGACGTAGGGGGACTCGCAATGCCATGTAAGGTCATGCGAGCAGTGAGAAAAGAGACGACGTATAGCAACTTGCAAAGGAAAGGATTCTCAGAGATAAATATATTTCAGTCCAAATATCTCCGAAATGAAAACGCTCAAGCGCGTGTGGAAATTAATGAAAGGAAGCGAAGGGGCGCGAGGAAACCAAACGGGTAAGCAGCCGGCACTTTCACAGTCGGGTGAAGTCTCGACTAGTCTCGGTGACAGGTCTTGCACGGTGGAGGCGTGTTCCGGAGGGAAGACAATCGGTAAGCAGCCGGCGCTCTCACAGTCAAGGCAATCCCCGACTAATCTCGGTGCCTCTTCTTCCCAGCTGCAGGTGTGTTCCAAAGAGAAGGGAAACTCCATTTGCCCTCTGCAGGTGTGTTCCGGTGCGAAGGGTGGCTCTTCTTGCCCGCCGGAGGTGTCTTACGGTGAGAAGGGTGGCTCTTCTTGCCCGGTCGAGGTGTGTTCGGATGAGAAGGACTGCGTGAAAGCGCCACCGCGCATAGCGATTGACCTCGGCACTTCTTCTTGTCGGGTGGCGGTGTGTCGTGATGGGAAGGTCCAGGTCATACCAGACGTGTCTGGTAAACTATCAACTCCGTCCATTGTCGCATTCACGGACGAGAAGTGTTTGGTGGGCGAGCGGGCACGCAAACAACTGCTGCGGAAACCGGAAAACTTGCTGTACGAGGCGAGACGCCTCATCGGACGGGATTACGATGCGATCCCAGAAGGGGAGAGAAGATCGTGGCCGTTCATCGTCGTTAAGAGAGCATCCGGCGAGGCTATGCTGGAAGTAAAGAGTGAACTCTTGTCCTCTTTGACGAGCAATTCCGGAGATAAGGTTAATAAAGGATCCTCTGTGATGAGCGGTTCTGGAGATCAGGGTGATGGAGTAGCGAATGGCAGAGTCGGCGGAGCGTTGGGCGCGGGGCGGCGCACGGTGGGTCATGGCAAGACGTACTTGGCGCCTGAGCAGATACTCGCGGTGTTTCTAGCGAAGATGAAGAGTGAAGCCGAGACTTTCCTCGAATGCGGCGAGCTGCACAGCGCGGTTATTGCCGTTCCTGCGCTCTACTTCGATAGGCTGCGGTCGGCGATCAAGGTGGCGGCGGAGATCGCGGGCTTCACGGATGTGCAACTCGTCAGCGAATCAACGGCGGCTGCTTTGAGCTACGCGCAGAACAAGGGACTCATCACCTCCGGCTGCTCTGGTGTTTCTCCTGAAGAACAAACTCAAAGCGGCACGAAGATGCTTGTGGTTGCTATGGGAGGAGGAAACTGTGAAGCTGCGATGGTAACGATTACTGGCGGAGAGCTCAGGGTGAACTCAGCGGCAGGCAATCCAAGTCTCGGAGGCATGGACTTCGACCACAAGATGATGGAACTAGTACTTAATCGCGTGCAGCAGCAGTTTAATCGGACTCTCCCACTGAGCAGCAGCACGTTGCGGGAACTGAAGACAGCGAGCGAAAAGGCGAAGAAGGACCTGACCTTGATGACCGACACACAGGTTGGAGCTGAGAGTTTCGGCGGTGATGACGACCGCAAGGTGATCATCGGCCGCGGTGAATACGAGGAACACTGTAAGAGTTTGCTGGAGGAGTGCATGAAATACGTACAAAGAGTCTTGGCGGAAAGCAAAACTCCGATTTCCCTTGTGAAGGAAGTCGTGTTGGTAGGTGGGTCGACCCGCATTCCCAAGGTCGTAGACATGCTTTGGACACACCTTGACTTGGAAYCAAAGCCCCACCCTTATCAGGACGAAGCCGTTGTGCGCGGGGCAGCACTCTTTGCTGATTGCAGCGAGCAGGTTATCGAGACCCATCCCATAGTCATTGCGTGCCGTGGAGAGCGGAATGGTACCTATCAACACATTTACGAGCACGGTGTGAGGCCGACATGCTTCGAATTGCCAATACGGGAGGGTAGTCAATGGTGGGATTTGTCGTCAGAATATTGTGTATATGACCTGGATATACATGAGGGGACAAGAGGTGATACATTATTATACAGACCAACTGGCATAGTAAGCGTGACAGAAGAGAAGAAAGAACGTTTCAGCGGTAGAGAGATGATGAAAATTGATCGATGCGGGATAATGGGGCTTGGCGAGGAATTGGCTTCCAAACGTGCTGTGTTTTATAAAATCGGGCAACGACCTCGGCCTGTGCTCGATAGATGGAAAAAGCTTGCCAAGGAGCTCCCTGTGTACGAGCGAAGAATCGCAGAGATGAGCGCCAGGAAGAAGTACAGCAACGAGGTGGAGAAAAGAGATTCTGCATGCCCGCGCTGGCTCTGGAAAATCATATCAGAATGGATGGGTGAGATCGAGCGATCGCTTGGCAACAAGGCGGACTGTGGGTGGACTGGGATGAACGAATTAACCTCCCGGTTTGCTGAATTCCGAAGGGCGTGCGAATATGCATTCGGAACGATGCGGGCGAGACCAACCAACGTCAGGAAGGAAGTTCTTGGTCGTGGATTGCTGGAAATCCAACGATATTGAGGACTGCTTGTATAATCTTTTCGCGAGCAGGGGCCCAGACCTCTGCGAGATTGTCATCTCCATGCCGCTTAAGGACCTTCTTACAACGAAGGAGCGTACTGCGGAAATGGAGGGAATAGGATTAGCGGCACCCTGCCTTTCGCCCAAGGCGACCCCCAACGCCTTGACGAAGGACGGGATCCCCTACGTCCTGCTCGAGGCAGGGCCCGCCGTAACGAGCTCAGGCGATCCAGAGGATCTCTGCTCGGGGTGGAACAAGTTTGTCGGTGAGCAGGCGTCGCTCGCCCTGCAAGCCGGTCTTCAGGTCGTCTTGCGCCTTGGAAGAGATCATTCTGACGATATGCAAATCCAGAATGAGGCATTCGAGCTGGAGGCGGAGAAGCGGAACTGCGAAATGCAGCTCCGGGACATTGTCGGTCGCATTGGCAAGAATTTTCGAGACATTGCTATCGCTTACCTGCCTCCATCTCATGTGCCATTCTCAGCAACCGGAGCGGTTGCAGCAGAGGCCGCCAGCGTAGAGCCGTGTGACTTAGTTGTGGAGGTGGCTCGGCACATCAGAGGTGTAATTGGGGACCTGGTGAGCGCAGAGGCCGCCGATGCAACACGCATCCTTATCGCCGGATGCGAGACGGCGGACATGTGGCATGCCCTGCTAAGTAGGGGGCATGCGATTGACGCTTTCTCCTTGAGGCGGGCCTTCGAGACCCTCTCCTGTTCGACAAACTCCTCCTCAGCGGGGGACCAAGCGGACAAATTCGCCAGGAAAGGGTCGGCAAAGTGTTGCTTTGTGGGGGGCAAGAGGAAAATGTGACCCTCAGCGAGTACGACATGGTCTGGTTGAGTGCTGTCACTCGCAAGCTTATGGGTAAAGAGGAGGTCCTCTGGATAACGACGAAGTATGTGTTGACTGAGGAGGGCAGTTCAAAAAAGAACATGATCAGCGAGATCGACGGCTCGTACGTGTTGCGCTGGAAGGAGGGTCACATTATGACTGACTACCGCGGAGAGGTGAGAGAAGCGCGAAAGGTGATGGTTGTCCCCATCGTGGACGCTGAGAAGAATAGCCAAGGGCAACAACTAGGAGAGGGGCTATCGATGCAGCTCTCAGCTTTGAGGGAGAAGTTGGCAAGACAAGCTTTTAGTGAATGTCCACATCTTTTTCTCGAGTACAGGCCTGCAGACGGTGTGGACAGCACGCACTCTCTTCTTGCGACTGTGGACAGAACTCACGTCCTCCTCAGGAGATGGGTTCTTGCGAACTTGGGTGCCGAGGCGGCGCAGGATGTGCGCATTGTATGCTTTCTTGAGGAGGGGGTGGCGTCAGACACGCGTCGACAGATTGCCAATCTGCCCAATGTAGATGGGATAACCCTGCGGCTTCCCGCTCGGCGAGCCGTCAGCCGGACCAGTGTTGCGGCCTAGACGCAACTTACATTACATCTTTTTTTTCTTTTTTTTTTTTCCATATCTGGTTCATTATTATTATTATTTTTTTCTTTACAAATCAACTTTGCATTTCATTACAAAAGGAGGCCGGGAATCCCTCCACAAACAACCCGGAAAAGTAACCTCTGGGACCATTACCCAGTATATGGTGCAGGCATTGGGAATTCTAGTCCAGTGGCAGAAATGGCCGAATCCAGACCGCTGCCCTGACATTTCCCAACCCTGGGTTATCTGGTACATTACACCCTTCGCTTCTTTTTCTTTCAATTGAAATTTAAATAAAGGGGTTCTGAAAGCCAGGCAATACTCTAACGAGCATTTACTTCGACTATTTTTCATTCCACGGTGGCAGCGGGGCTCACCCCGAGATGGGGACCAACTTTTGTAGTTGATAAGTGCATCCTCCAAAAGAAGGTTACCCCCCCTTCTGACAGATCCGTCCCATCTGTGCTCAGGTGTACCAGCGGGATCCCGGGTCCATCCTCTTTGGTGTCAGGTGTACCTGCTGGACCCCGGGTCCATCCTCTTTGTTGTCAGGTGTACCGGTCCAAGAGCTCATGTCTAACTCGGCAGTTAAAAATTTAAAGATTAGAAGATCAGGGCACCCCTGGTTCGCCTTACCTAACCAATAGAAATTAGTGAAGCACATGGGTGCCCTAAATTAGTGCTAATCTTTAAATGGATGGAATCTGAACCCAGCTGACATACTGCTGAAATTCAGATTTCTCTGTTTGCTGGCAGCGCGGAACTGTTCTTCAGTTTCACTAATGATTTTGATGCCTTTTGTCTGCCTTTCCAGGTGCTTTTTCACTCTCTGTGTTTGGGGGTGATGTTATACCTGTGAACCACTAGGTGGTTTGACTACATAATTTCATGTGCTAAAAAAAGGTAAGAAAAAATCAGCGTATTTTCATGAGGTGAAATAAAATCTCAATTTGAGCAACATAACAGATCCAGAGACAACGACTTGTTTTCGTACAAAACTTCTGTTCCCGTTCCTCTTCCCTCCGTTGCTTCATGGCAAACACACCGCTGTAGAAATCAGAAATCCGCACCCGGCCGGGAACAGCAACTGGGATAGGGAAAAAAGGGTTTAAGACGACCAGGGTCAATCATGGAGACAGAGCAGAGGGGGGGTTCTAAGGGGGATAATCGGTAGAAGGCGCCCACGCCAAAACCTTTTCGGTTTTGGCTGCCCAAAGTTTAACCGCTTGGTACTACCGGCCCAATGACTTGCATGTGGGGTACTACAGGCCCACGCGTCCCTCCAAGGGCCCTTGTTGTCAGATGACAAACACTTAAGTTGAAGACACCATCCAGTAACTAGGAAGGAACATGCAACATCATGAGCAAGAAAGGAAAGAAAGTGGGAGGAAAGAAAGAAAGGAGAGAGACACCGAAAAGTTATCCCGAACGTGACTGTTCCGAAAATAATAATGACAAGTGAAGTACATTGAAACCAGAAACAGCGAGTGACCCGACCGGTTTCGGCTGGCCGCCGTACTCCAGCACTCATCAGGGGTCTTTGAATCTTAGGATAACTAGCCGACTATTTATGAAGGTAGAAATGGAAACTCTACAAAAGAATCGTAGTTCCCGAGAGACTAAACAACTAAGCAAGTTTAAAGTACCTTCTCTCTGGGAAAACCTATTCCAGACAGTCGACCAAGTTCATGCACAGTATACCACAGGGCAACAACACTAGGCCTATTCACACGATAAGCAGGTCTATTACAGATTCGGAACCGGATACTACATCACTTCGCCAATTACAGAAAGTAACTTTGTCTCACGCCCGAGACCAGTGGCACAAAAAGACAAAAACCTCGTTCCCTTCCAGAGAAATCGTACCAAACCGTGCCACCGCAAAAAACGAAACAGGTCCTAAGTCAAACTATCGTTATCTTCTAAAAAACCGTCTCAAAAGGACCGAGTTAGAAACCGCATACCCTTATGGAAGCTGAAAAACAAAACAAGGTCCTGGATGAAAACAGGTCCCCCTGGACTTATCTTACGGACGGCCAACCTGTTAGCACCGGTAAACAGTCACTCCATAACCCTCGAAACTTATTCGAGAAACTGATCAAAGCATTATCAAAAAAAGCATCGGGATATCCCTTCTTCCGAAGCTCGATTTTCAAAGCGAACAGAAAAGGTAGTTCCATACCCCTAATGGTAGTAAAGGATTGTGCCCGATGAAGGAAAGAGTCAATCACCGCCATCTTCTATAGTCTGTCGGAGAAGGAAGAAAAATGCTGAATGGACTGAAAAACCACACGCGTCTCCATCCAGGTGGATTGGTTTTTGTGCGTAGCCGCACATCGTAATTTTGATCCTTCAGCCAGGATTTTTAACAGACAGCTCAAAAATTCCCAGCTGTTGCCTCCACTTGTTTTTTCCAATGATAGATTAGAGTCATAACAACCTTGAAAGATGCTAATCAAATTCTTGGCCATTGCTTCTGACAACCCACAACCTCTTTTACAAACCACAAAGACAGAGACATCATCTACCAAACGGAAACCTTGGAAGAGCTTCCTCTTAGACCCCAGGGAGGAGAGAAACATGAACTCATTGAAGGCACATAATAAACACGGCAAGGCAGGGCTGGAAGAGTTTCCCATAGGAATACCCACAATCTGCTCCAGCACACACCCTCCTGCCACCACATATGTATGCTCCAACCTCAAATTTAACAAAGCTGCGAATCTACGAGAATTTCATCAATCCCCATCCTTCCTCCGCAACACCTTTCACCAATTTGAAGTCCTTACCACGTAGTCTAATTGAAACAGCATAATAACCCTCACGAGTCCAATAGTCGATTACCCAGTCGAGAGCACGGAGAATAGATAAATAAGGAAGATTAGAGAACATTTCTTTTACGTCAAAGGAAGCCCCGATCAGACACTCATCCTTTTTCATCCGCTTGTTGATGGATCCAATTCGTTGAATGAGGTCTGTAGTCTTCTTGAGGTTAAAATGGTAATCCTCCGGTAGCTGCCACAAAAGTCAGTTAACAGCCTTTGAAACCTTCCTTCCACCCGTAGCTGCATTCTCAGAGAAGGAGGGACAAATAGGGCACCATAGGGTGACGTCCTTGTGCTTTGGGATGCAGTAAGCCCGCCCCAAGGATCCAGGGGAGTTCCATTTTGCTACCCGTTCCAACTGTTTGTGACGATACTCATTCTTACATACATCAATAATATCTGCCTCGTTCCTAATATGTTTTGAAAATGAAGGATTATATAAGAACAACTTACTCATGCCATCGTGGTAGACAGCAAACGAGTGTGTCACCAGCATTATGGTCAATCGGAGCACAGACCAGACCTTTAAAGACAGGTTTCAGAGCATCCAAGCAGTCAATAGAACACTCAATGAAGTCACGAGGAGATCTAGAGATGCAGGAGAGAAGAGAGGAGAAGGAGGAAATAGAAGAAGAGGAAGAAAAAAAAAAAAAAAAAAAAAAAAAAAAAAAAAAAAAAAAAAAAAAAAAAAAAAAAAAAAAAGGTGGATGAAGAAAAAATAGAAGTAGAAGATTCGAAAGACAAAGGGGAGGAGGTCCCGCCAAAAGAATTGAAACAAGAAAGAACATCATGCTTCGCCAAAGCTTCAGGAGACAGTGGTGGGAGAGATTTCAGAGAATGAAAAGAAGATAGAATATGCTTACGTAGGTTACGTAGACTATTTACCGAGGAAGGTCGAAGAATGTTTATTGAATTTTTTAACCACACCGGAAAGAAATCACAATCGTTGATCCTGCACAACACGTGCCCATTGACTCTCATCAAGCAAGAATCAGCGTCTTCACAACCGGAGAGTACCTCGGAAGTTCTTGAATAAGTCGTGAAGTTATGAATCAGATCCCCAACTGTTCTGTTGCGACACCAAACAATCCGAAGTCGACGAATCAGCAAGTCTTTCCATGCGTCTGATATGTTCAAACTACCTATAATTTTAATAGTCAGCCTTCGAACTAATGACTTATTATAGACTGGATCGTATACCAGTCGACTTACCAAGCGCTGCCTCACTTGCACGTCGTGATAGGTAGTGATACCTCGAGAAAGAATACATCGGAGACGGCAACGAGTCCGTTTTTAATGAAAAATTCGAATTGCGGAGAAAGCAAACACAAGCTTATCAAAGCCCCAAGAACCAAGCTTCTTACAGGAAGAGGGTTCACTTCAGAACTTGACCGGAGAATCTTTATATACTAAAGAACGTCGCAAAAAAGAAACAATATGCTAAAAAGTGATAATAATACCATTATCTATCGAAACACGATTTTTTCTAAGTTGACCCTTACCGAAAATGCAGGAGATAGTAGATGTCCCGTACAACCTCTTCAAAACATCCCACTTATCTGCAAGAACTTTGTCTCCTTCGCATACAACAACATAGGTAGTAATACCATGGTCTTTACAATGATTTAAAATACGAAGCAAACTGACAGAAACTACACCGATAGTAGAATGAAATTCAATAAAGGAATTGAAAGACCTAGTCACACAAGTCAAAGACTTCTTCTTCTTCAGCTGGAGTCGTTCTCTAAGACCCTTCCTATACCTTTTGGATTTGCACTTCTTATCCCAAACATTTCGAGATGAGCCAGTAAATCGAATAAAGAACTTTTCGTGTTCCAAGACATCATCCGCAGAACCAACACAGATAGGTACGGCCACATACCTATTAACACCGCATCGCCTAAGCTAGCGGTACAGTTGTTCATTACGATCACCTTTACTAACCAAAGATGGATTGCATACTCTGTAAACATGTTCGCTCCATCTGGTGTGCAGATCCCTAGTAGTACTACCAATGTATGTATGTTGGCACCAAGGAGAGACCAACACGTATACTAAGGGCCCATCACAACGATCGAAATCAAAATCATAAGACAAAAGTGTAGAAAAACACGTAGCAAACTTGTTACCCCATGGTATATGACCATCCTGAGTCAACGCAATAACAGACAGACAAAGAAGAGTGTTAATAAACCGACACCGTAATCGTTCAATAGATAAGTCACGAATGTTGGAGCAATATCTTACTGTCTTCCACAGACGCGCCGCGTTCGGGACAGATCCTAAGAAGTAGCATCATCTGCTCCGTCCGCATTGCCAAGGTCTTCACTGTGATCATCGGAGGTGTCGGTCAGTTCTTCTATCACCACCTCCTTCTGTTTGCCAGGTTGAGGTTCATCGCAGGCCAACCTCGCACGTAGCTGCGCAATTGCTTCTTTAGTCTCATCAAGAACACTGTATGTAACCCCTTCTTTCTCACAGATCTTCTGGATAGCATCTTTCTTAAGATTCTTCTGGTGACCTTCCCTTTGCCCGAGCATTCAGCACCATCGCCTACAACTGCATCAAGTCGCAGCCTCAAATCTATTCCACCTATCGTAACTTATTTCTCCTTCATTCTCGAGTTTCCTTGTTTCTTTATTAAAGCGACCTGCACTCTACTGAGTGCAACCTTCAATTTCTCTATTTCTCTGTCGTTCTCCTCCTTGATTCTCTCACCTCTTGTTCAGCTTCTCTTCTTCTATTGAATTCCTTAATCCGCATTTCTTTCAAAATTTCAACCTCCTCCATATGTCGAGCAACGAGATCGCTGTAATCATCCGCGTTCCTCCTTCGGGCAGTCATAGGCGTAGCCGCAAGTACGCACCTAGGTCTGGTTCGCACTTGAGGACTGGGAGAAGCACCAATCGTAATGCACCCTCGTTTGTTGCCCGGCCGCTAAACTTCCATCTTCCACCCTTCAGCCTCGCTGACCGCTTTTTCCGTGATTCGTTTCAGAGTACGAACTTGCTCCTCCAGGGTAGAAATCCGTCGTTAAGTAGCCTCCTGCGCCTGTCGCTTAGCTTCGTCGTACTTACGCTGCAGCCTCACCGCCTCGTCTTGATCGTTGACCGTGATCAAAGATGATTGAGTGGACGTCGCATGCAACTTCTTCAAATTCTCCACTACGCTCCTCAGCTTGTCAACCTCACAGGACTCATTGTTCTTCAAAGTCTTTGCTTCGTTAACAGCACCCAATCTGGAGTTAATTAATTCCCCTATTTGCTTGTAATGATCTTCTCTGTCTTCTTCTCTTGTTGTCGTCTATCCTCCTCTGCCTTTTCTTGTTGCTTCTTCTCTTCTTCCTCTGCCTTCTTCCTCTCTCGTTCTTCTTCAGCATCGTGGCGCACCTTCAATTTCGCCACAGTTTCCTCCTGAGTCTCAATCCTACGTGTATTACTAGGACCAACCCACCCACCGTGATTGTACTGAGCATTAAAGAAGGAATTAGTAGGCAAGGTAAGAAGCGGTTGATTGACAAGAACGATAGCAGTGCTAGGATTGGCGACGGGTGGTTGTCGGGGAGGATGGGGACAGAAACATTGAATACGACCCGCCTGACCGCAGTTGTAGCAAGCCCTAGCAAAGTTATTGTTCGTAGCCATAGTAATAGTCGAAGCCACACAGTAGTAGTATAACCCCTACTCCGGTTACTTCGCGGATAAAAGTTGTCAGATGACAAACACTTAAGTTGACGACACCAACTAGTAACTAGGAAGGAATATGCAACATCATGAGCAAGACAGGAAAGAAAGTGGGAGGAAAGAAAGAAACGAGAGAGACACCGAAAAGTTATCCGGAACGCGACTGTTTCGAAAATAATAATGACAAGTGAAGAACATCGGAACCTGAAACGGCGAGTGACCCTACCGGATCATGAATCTGGCGCATAACAGCGCCATATCATTTTGATGTAAAAGAGGCAGGGGGTGGTATCGTTGAAGTATCGAATGAGGCCCAAGTACTCGATTTTGAAAAAGAAGGGCCCTACCGGTTTATGAATCTGGCGTAGAAACAGAGCCAAATTCTTGAACCGGTAAAAACAGGCCTTGGGAGATGTGGCCACGGCGCGAAGGCCCCTTTCACCCAGGGGAAAGTTGTTTGGGCCAGTAGTACCAAACGACCGAACTTTGGGCGGCCAAAACCGACAAGGTTTTGGCGTGGGCTCTTTCTACCAATTATCCCGTTCTAAGGCCTCAAGGCAGCGTCAATTCTGGAATCAGGGTATCAGGGCACGAAGGGGACGAGAGGGAGAGGAGAGAGGGAGGGTGGATTGGAACAAGGTGAGCCAGGATAAAGTTGGTTGTTTGAAATGGAATTGAGTAGCCCAACATTAGTCATCTCTAACATTTCCCTTCTGAAGACATCCAAGTGCAACAATCTGCTTTCCAAAAGGTGTTGTTTTCTGAGCCAATACGATTTATTTTTCATTGATCGTGCACATTGGCCTCCCGTTAACCATCTCTCCACACGTGGTTAGACGGGGGTAATATTCTTGGCGAATTTGCACTGAAAGGGTCTCGTTAGACACTCCTAAAAGAATCCTAAAATTTTAAGGATGAGTCCTAAAGGTTTTTTAGGATTTCGTGCGGCGTCGTTAAATGCAGTCCTAAAAATCATCTTTTAGGACTCGTCCTAAAAGGTTCCCCGCGGCCCGTTTTCATACACGTATACGCAGCCGCGCCGCCGATGTCCGTCCATTCCTCGGCGGTGTCCGTGGTACAGAATGCGGTGGGCCTTGGGCGAGAGTCGACGGATCGGTGAAAAGCGCGGTTCCCCAGAACTTCAAAATTTTGAATTCGAATTCTCGCGGACGCGTGCGCCTTGAAAAAGATGGCGCCTCCCTGCCGATGCGTGTGACCTTAAAAATACGGTGCCTCCCTGCCGTTCGCTGTGCGGAATTTATCTTTCGAGTGTACGCAACTTGCGAGGAGCGTGCGCTTGATCGTGTGAGCCGCACGTTCGCCTCCGGCGTGCGTACCGTCCTTTGGAAGCGTGAGGCACCGGAGGCGTGTCCGTCTCGTGTGCCATTGTACAGCGTTGCCATCGTGGACTTCGGCGTTGTTTCTCTATGACGTCACGGTTCCGCGGTGGGCGTATCTGAGGCGGCTGTCGAAGGCGTGACGTGGCAAACCGTGCGAGGATTGGCAGAGATGGACAGTCATGGCTGCTCAAACGGTCTACGCGACGAAGAGATCGACGCAGTGGCGATGGAGGTGACTGTCGTCATCGTGAACACGATGGGCGACAAGGAGTCCTCGTCGCACGACATGCTGACATGGCTCCGGCAACGAAGAGCGCTGTTGCAGAGCGTTGCAGAGGCGCCGGATTGCGGGGCGACGTGTGAGGAAGGCGTCAAGTTGTGTGCCGCGGTGACGTCTGGCGTTTTCCTGCGGCAGACTCCGCGAATGTGAATCAAACGACGGACTGGCGGGACATGGGAGGACCTCCGGCTTTGGGACAACGCAATGGACGAGTACTTCCGGCAGAAGCTGCGCATGTCGACGACCATGTTCAACCACATTGTAGCCGCATGCGCCGCGTACATGGAGAAGAAGGTGACGCACTATCGAATGTCATTGCCTGTGGAGCAGTTGATTGCTTTCGCGTTATACAGGTGGGCGTCCGGAGAGACGTACGAGAGCGGCACGTGAGCATTTGGCATCGGCAGGGCAACTGGACTGCAGGCCGTCCGCGATGTCACTTCGGCGCTGCTGCAGGCGTACCCCAACGCGATAAAGTGGCCAATGGGCAGGAGACGTGCGCAGATTCTGTGCGCTTTCTGCGAGAAGGGTTTCCCAAACTGCTTCGGCGCTATCGACTGTACACACATCTACATGGACAAGCCCGCCGGCGCACCTTTCGAGAACTACTACGACCGCAAACAGAAGTTCTCCGTGCAGGCGCATGTGGTTGTGGATTTGGATTTGCGGATCCTCGACGTCCACGTGGGATACCTTGGAAGTGTGCACGACGTTTGTGTCCTGCACAATTCCCAGTTGTTTAGGCGTGCAGAAAGTGGCGAGCTGTTTGACGCAACTCCGGAGAATCTGCCGCATGGTGTCGTCACGCGAGGCTACCTGCTGGGCGACAACGGTTATCCAGTTGCCTGTTCGTGGATTGTGTCCCCGTACGGAGGAATCGACCAAGGTGCTGACGAGGAACGCTTTGACAAGCGGCAAAAGGTGGCACGGGGGTGTGTGGAGAAGGCATTCAGCCGACTCAAGTGCATGTGGTGTTTGTTCTTGCGCACCCATAAGACGAACCTAGAGACCTTGCCACAACAATTCGTGGCTGTCTGCACTCTTCACAATATCCTCCTGGACGCGAGGATCGACTTCGACGAGAACCTTTTGTGGGAGGTGGATGCGAACAATGTTCAGCGTAGAGTGGACTTGGGCATTGTGGGGAACGGCGCTCGCGGGCGGGGACGGTGCACGAACGTGGAAGGTGAATTGTTGAGGGATGCACTGCAAGACGGCCTAGCTTTGATGTAGGACCGTGTGGTAGGGAGGTGGTGCACACGGGGTGGTTCGATCGGTAGGCGGCTGGAGTTATTACGTGGTCCATGTCCATGGTCATTGTGCGCGTGGTTGGTTGGTCGATGGAACGGCGGGATGATTGTTGTCGACGATTTCAGATTATCGTTTTCATGCTGTTGATGGCTACCTGGTTCGCACAGTTGTGCGAAGTTTTAAGATTGGAAGAACCTTTTTTTTGTCAGTGTGTGTCCTCGTCGTTAGGAGTTTTTGTCTTGTTATATATGTTTCCTGTCTTCAAATCGTTTGTGATGAACGGTGTCGT
>BFEA01000814.1:72671-89230 GCA_003427395.1 Chara braunii | reverse complement strand
CACACACACACACACACACACACACACACACACACACACACACACACACACACACACACACACACGGGGTTCAACCTCCTGATGAGTCGGTGAAAGTCCGGCGAAACAGTCCGGCACAGTCATGCTGTTTTTGAGTTTATAGCGAATATGACAACACACACACGCACACGCACACACACACACACGCACACGCACACACACACACACACACGCACGCACAAAAAAAAAAAGAAAGGAAAGAGCTCACGCACACGTCCGCACGTTCGCGGCGAATCCCCCTCTGCTATCACAGATCTGCTCCCCCGCAGTCGGGGGCCGTTTCCGGGGGCCCCATCGCATTCTGATTGCCGGGAACGAGGACTTTCGTTAAAGACGAGTTAAGGACCCCTCAAGAATAGTTCGAAAGTCAGAAGCGAAAATTATGGCGGTCGATGGCCGCAGGAATAGAAGGTGAGGACATGCCAAGGTTAGGAAGCGGAAACGTAACCGGAAGACTTTTTGAGTGCCGTTCATTCCTTGATACTTCTGCGCTTCCGCATGAGAGCATGATACGATTCTCGCGGCAAACGACCACCAGAACTCTAGAATAAGAGTCATTAGACTTTTTTCACATAATTCTTGCGTGGTCCTGTACTCGTCTTCGCTGGCAGTCTTCATGTCCTGCACAAGTTCTTGTTCTTGCCATCGTTCAGTCTATTGCCCGGGACTGTAATTCCAAAAATCTCGCCATTGAGGTATTCTAGCTCCTCCACTCATCTTCAGTTCACAATCGGCCCTGCAATCTTTCTTGTGTAAACCCGACATTTTTAAATCCAGAAGGATACGAAACAGAACAGAGTATAACACAAACAGTACAATCAATCAATCAATCAATCAATCAATCAATCAATCAATCAATCAATCAATCAATCGGTAATCAATCAGAGAATCTACCAATCCATCAAACAATCTGACAGCCACACACACATATTGCCTGGGGGGCCGGGGAAGGGGGGAGGGTGGTGTCGTATATAGCGGACATGACAACATACATAGAGGCGAGAGGAAAGAGCGGGGGTGACCAGCTTTACACCGCCGCTTCGGAACGATATTTCTTTAAATACTAAAAAATAGAGCGGGTTAGAACACCCCCTACGTTCGGTCGCCGACCTATATATCTGTAAACAGTTTGTGACAGCCCCTGGTTTGTTGTCATCTTCTCGCTCTCTGCCGACGGTTTTCCGGGCAGTTCGGTTTGACAATATATATATATATATATATATCTGTTTGTGACGATATATATATATATATATATATATATATCTCGATGAGTCTGAGCCCTGTGGTGCTACTCACTACTGCCGAGTGAATCCTCTCAGAGTAGGTACTAAAATCCAGGCGTCCGGCTTATGAATAGCTGGCGATGTATCTCGCCACCTCGTATTTGAAGATGCGGAGAAGGCTCTCTGCCCTAGACTGCCTAGAGTTAGTTGCAACGCCAGCACCTTGACGATGATACGGTTAACTCGTTGTGTCCTATCAGGGTCTCTCTAGAGAAGGGTCTGTACAATCCCATCGTTTGTCGTCTTCTGAGGGCTCTCCCAGCAGAATTTACACGGTAATCCGTTTCCCCAGAACTCCGACTGAGTCCCACGTTCTGCCCTAACTACCGTCTTCACCCGAATACAACGTCCGGTCATTATCGCTGTACGTGCACAGAAATTTGAACCAGATGCGGCTATTATGACGGGGCGTTCTATTCGGGTGAAGACGGTAGGACGACTGCAGTACGTTATGTAAGTTACGAGCTCGAATCGTGATGGAATCGGATGACTGCAGTAATTTTTTTTCTTTTTTTTCTTTTTTTTTTTTGAAAAAATTTGGACCATTTCTCGATTTATCCGTACATCTGTTAAAATTGGAACGATACAGAGAAGATTAGGATGGCCTTTGCAGTAATTTCAGGAGCTACCCTACTGAGCAGAAAAAAAAGTGGAAAAGAGGAATTCTCCTTGCAGTCATGTCAGGAGCCACCCTCTTTAATTCCAGCCCAGGAAGAAAAAAAAAAATCCTTCTTCCCGCTCTGTCGGATCACTCTTACAATTCTTCCTTTTTCTTGCTTTTTTTTTTTTTTTTTTTTTTTTTTGAGTTACTAACTACGCCTTTCGACGCCATCAGCGTTGAGGTGAGTATCTATCGGCTGGCACGCAACCAGCGGGTTTTCGGATGTCATGACGCTCACCTTCTCTCATCCAGTCGTTTTTTTTTTTTTTTTTTTTGAAAGGAAGAAGAAGGGCGACCGCCTTGAGATATGATCTCTGAGCTGACGGGTCCCTGGTAAATTCATATTGGTTTTCACTCATCTGTTTCCCTTGGAATTGGAGCTCAGGTCTGTATTTCAACACCTCATGGGTGAGCCCCCTGAATTTGGCTCGTTGGGAATCGATGAATCTCTGCATAGTTTTACTCTGCCAAATCATATAGAACCTCCCTGCGACGAAACCTTTGTACTCATTTGCCCCCAAACGGGGCAAAAAGTTGCGCAGGCCCCAAAATGACTTCTTGCGTGCATTTTTGCACAACCTGCAAAGCACTTTTTCCGCCATTTTTGTTAGCGCTGGAAAACACTTTCCCGCCATTTTTGAAAGCGGGCGTTACTGGCCCAGCCAGGGTGCAAAAGTGACTCGAAAAGTCGTTCTGAGGCGTGCAACACCTTTTGCCCCGTTTAGGGGCAAATGAATAAAAAGAGGTTTCGTCGCTGGGAGGTTCTCTACCTTTCCCCGTTTTACTCTGCCTAATGTTAGCTCGACGAGTTTCACAACAATCCAAACAAATCCGTAGTTCTTCTTCTGTCTATGCATTTTTTCTTGATAGATGACCTCCTCTTGTCAATTTTCGGTTATTGATTCGATTTGATGGATGATGGATGGATTGAGCCATGGATATCTGCGCACCCACGGGCCGAGCTCAGTTGGTGGATTGAGCCATGGATATCTGCGCACCCACGGGCCGAGCTCAGTTGGTACACCCATGAACTGTTGAAGTACAGACGTGAGCTCAAATCCTGATGAAATTGGTTACCTGAGTTTCTGAATGACCTGGGGCCTGTCATATCCGCGATGATATGCCAAGGCCGTCGCTCTTTCAAAAGGGGGGGAAAAAGAAGATAGATATCTGGCCGTGGTTTCTCGCCCCAGGGATGAAGCGCTTATGCTTTGCTACTCGCTCCGCCCGGATGCGATTTAGATATCACAATTCTCTGTGTCCGTTCAATTTCATTGAGCTTCCTCTCTTGCTCCGGTCATACGATCTATGCCCCTGTAGCTCTTCTCTTGCCCTTCTGCTCCTCATTCCTCCTCCTTGTCCTGCCCTCTTCGGTCCTATCTACTACGTAGTAGAATCTCTTATCTCGTAATTGTACAGCCATTTTCAGAGGCAACCAAGCAAGGGATCGAACTATCAACCGACATACCAGACACCCGCGCAATCAATCAATCAATCCATCCATCCATCCATCCATCCATCCATCCATCCACCATGAATGAATCAATCAATCGATCAATCGATCAAGTAATTGATCCCTGAGTCAATCAGCCGCTTCGATCGATCACTCAATCAACCACCGAATCACAAACTCCATTAATCAATTAATCAATTAATCAATTAATCAATCAATCAAGCCAGCAAGCAATCAAGTAATTGATCCCGGAGTCAATCATCCTCACTCAATCGATCACTCTATCACCGAATCACGCACTCCACCAACCAATCAATCAATCAATCAATCAATCAATCTATCAAGCTTTCATGGCAGGCTTACCTTTTTTATTGTTATAATTTCAAGGCAGAAATTCCGTCTTTGATCGAAAAGATACTTACTTTCCGAAATGCCTTGGTTGTGAGGGTATATTTTCTGGGAAACACTAAAAAACGGGGATTCGATCATTCGATGGCTCCATCAATCAATCACTCCATCAATCAATGAATCAATGAAACAGGGCATCACTCCGTCGATCCAGCCATTAAATCAACCAATCAATCAAGTCATAAGTCAATATCCATAGATCAATCGACCAATTCAATCAACAAATCAATAATATTATTAATCAATCAATCAATCAATCCATCCATCCATCTATCAATTAATCCAGCCATCAATAAATCGATCAAATAGTTTATGAATCAATCCATTCGTCAAATCAATCACTCAATTGATCGAATCAATCCATCAATCACTCAATCAATTAATGAACGGATTAATCTATCCGTCTATCAATCTTGTTGTCAATCAATCCATTTGGCAATCAATCAGTCAGTTAACCAATTAATCCGTGAATCAGTCAGTAAGACAACATTCCTGACGGCTTGTTCATTGATCTACCAAGGAATGCGCGCGCGTCCTCAACCCCCAATGCATCGCGCTTCTCTGTGCTCCGTCGTCAGGCGCCCTGTCGATATGCTCTCTATGCGATGAGATGCGGCGAATTTTATTGCGGTGGAACTCGTCACACAGACTAATCGCCGTGTTCTGCTCACGGTGCGAATTTTATTGCGGTGCGGTGAAAGTCTTTTCCTCAGCAAACCATCGCGGATAATCTCGCACGCCCTAACAAATCGCACTGTGTTTGCCAACGAACTTAGCTTTGAGTACTGACTGCTCTGGAGCCATCCAAAGGCGAGAGATTCTGCAACAGGGATATTGATGAATACGTATTCGTGCAGATGATTCTTCAAGCAATGAGTGCTCTGAGAGAAACGCGCATGTGCGTTCCCTCTGTGTGTTTGTGTGTGTGTGTGCGTCTGTCTGTCTGTCTGCCGCTGTTTATCTCTGTGAGTTTGTGAGTCTGTCTCTCTCTCTCTCTCTCTCTCTCTCTCTCTCTCTCTCTCTCTCTCTCTCTCNTCTCTCTCTCTCTCTCTCTCTCTCTCTCTCTCTCTCTCTCTCTCTCTCTCTCTCTCCCCCCCCTCCCAGCGTCCCTCGTCTTCCCCCCCTTCCCAATCCCGCCCAGTTGCCCCTCTTCCTATGTCATGCTGACTCTGTGTGTTTGTGTGTGCGTGTGAGCGCGCGCGCGCGCATGTGTTTGTGTGTGTGTTTGTGTGTGTGTCTGTGTGTGTGTGGGTGGGTGCGTGTGTGCGTGCAGGTGCGAGTGTGCACTTGCGCTTGTACGTGGGCGACAGTTGGGAGTAGTAGATAAAGGATTCTGGGTAGGATGGAACAGTAATATATTACCTTTGTCCGCACAGATTACTTGTGGTTTTCTTCTCCGCCGCAGGGGTTTCGACCGTCACGAGACAAAAGCAACTGCAGCATCGTCGCTCCCTGAGTGCATCACATCCCGACAGGTCACGGCCTTTATCATGCGGTTGCCGAGTGATTTCGGTTGGTGTTTGTGAAACGAGACTGAGGAAGTCCGACGCCCCGGATTGTGCCAAGAAAGTTCTTGCGAAGAAGTGTTTGATCTGTTCATGACGCTGTTGAGGTCGCCCAGCGAAAGCCGAGAGCCACAGCGTTCGCTCTAGGAGCACAGGAAGCGGCGATATGAATCGGTTCCTGAAGTTGTTCTTCTGACGATAGGTATAAATTTGTTCGTTTCAGATATTTGAGACACACAGAGTTCTTTATCTAACGATAAGTATCTTTCTTTTCTTTCGTTTTTTTTTGAAAAAGGGCAATGATTTTGAGCATTGTAGTATGTTGGTCGAGCTGACCGGCCCCAGGTAGTTCAGCATTGTAGTATGTTGGTCGTCGCTCAGAATTTTGGTATGTTAGGGCGAGATCCCACCGGCAAAGAGGACTGTAGTAATTGTCTGAATGTGGACGTGTTGGAGGTCAGGTGCGAAAAATTGTGGTTGATCTACTTTCCTGCATCTGTGTGTGGAACACGTCCAGATTCAGACACTTATTGCAATCCTCTTTGGCAGTGGGATTTGGCCCGTAGTGATCGGCTCTCAGTGGAGTTCGAGCTCAGGCCTGTATTTCAACAGTTCAGGGGTGTAGCAACTGACCTGCCTACTTCCCCCGAATACAGCGTACGGTCATTATACCTGTAATTAGACTGAAAGGTACCCCAAATGCGGCTATAATGACCGTACGCTGTATTTGGGGGAAGAAGGTAGGCCAGCTGGTTTGATGATGAGTACGGATTTAATACTTTCAGGTTTCTGTGAGCGCGTAGTTTATCGCAAGGTTTAACCTTGATTAAGTATGGAAAGGATCCAGGTGCGGAGAATGTCGGCGGAAAAGGGTACCGAGGGAGGAATCGCGGGGGGAGAAAGAAGTGCGGGCAGAGAGAGGGGCGGATATACAGGACGGTAGAAGGAGGATGCGACATGGAGATCCAGTCAAAGAAAGGGCAGAGACCGATCTCGGAGTTGCGGAGATCTGGTCCGTAGCAATCGTTGACCAGTTTCTGAGGAAGGGAAGGGACTAGGAGAGGGATAAATGGAGAGAGGGGGGGGGGGTGAATATGCCTTGTGATTTTTACAGAGAGTACCAATCCTAAGGGTCTGATATTTTCTGGAGAGGGGGCAGCTGAGTGGCCTAGTTCAAGAGCTCTCGGCAGTCAGACGAAGGCAAGGCCGAGGATAGGAAAAGAGAGAGAGGGAGTAGGAGAAAGAGTACCGGCGACAACGTAGAGAACGGTCCAGGAGTAGAGGGGACACCTGAGTGGCCATGCATTCACCAGCTGTTTTATCTGTTTATCTCAAATGTTAGGAAATACGTAATTTTCCCTGCCTCTACAATAGGCAGTTCGTTCTTGAATAGGCCGAGGTGTGTGCTGGAAGAGAGAGAAAGGAGATATGAAGTAGGAGACGGAGAGGCCGAAGTGTCCGCGCAGAAAGAAGAGGGAGGACTGACGATGGAAACTGCACACAGCTGTTGACATAGCTTGCACGGCCATTGATGTCGCGACTACTTGTGAAATAGCGCTGTATCGCGAAGGAGGGATAGTCCATGTAAGACCCAACGAATTAGGGGAACTTTCAACTTCGCCTTCTGTCGTATGCACCAACATCTATAGTCTTCCCCCGAATACAACGTACGGTCATTATAGCTGAATTTAGACTGAAAGATACCCCAAATTCAGCTATAATGACCGTACGTTCTATTCGGGCGAAGACGGGTAGCGTTTGGTGGGGCTTTGAAAGATGTTCATTCTCTTATCGAGCCATAGGGCTTCGATCGTAAACTGCAAAACGAGAATGAATCTTCCGCTAGAACATGGAATGATACGCCCCCACAATTTTTTTATTATTTTGTGCATGTGTTGAGTATTGGAGCGAGGCCCGTACATTTCGGATGTCCGTCACCGACATCTACGTACTGTGGTTTCGTTTCAATTGGCCCTCTGAAATGACGAGAGGGGGAGGGGGAGGGGGGGGGGAGGGAAGAGATGGTGGGAGAGAATGCGTAGCGGCCCTATTCCACTAGAGTAATTGAGAATTTTTTTTTTTGGAGTAGAAGCGACTGCAAGAGGCCGCAACAAATCTGGCTCTTTTCGCAGAGGAGGATGACAACGAGCGACTGCCACGTGTCCAGTGCACAGCGGTACGGCTACGTGGATTGCGGAGTGTATTGATAATAGCTCAACGTGACGAGTTCATAGAGGTACGACGACAAGATTTGACAATACCTTTGTCGGCCTTTTGGCTTAGATCAAGTGTAGTATCTTTTCTGATCAGTTTAATAAGTAAAAAAAAAGAAAAGATTTGACAGCCGTTAGCCAGGGGAGAGGCATTGGTGTGATGAGAAGTGGCCGGAGACCGAAGTAGGTGGACTCGCAGTGCGTTGTAAAGTCATGCGAGCAGTGGGAAAAGAGACGACGTATAGCAACTTGCAATAGAAAGGGTTCTCAGAGATAATATATTTCTGTCCAAAATGAAAACGCTCAAGCGCTTGTGGAAAGTAATAAAACGAAGCGAAGGGGGGGAAGGAAAGACAACGGGAAAGCAGCCGGCGCAATCACTGTCAAGTCCAGTCCCGACTAGTCCCGGTGACTCTTTTCGCACGGTGGAGGCGTGCTCCGGAGGGAAGACAATAGGTAAGCAGCCGGCGCTTTCACAGTCAAGTGAAGTCCAGACTAATCTCGGTGATTCTTCTTTGCAGCTGCAGGTGGGTTCTGATAAGAAGGGCGACTCCATTTGCCCCCTGCAGGTGGGTTCCAGAGAGAAAGGGGACTCTTCTTGCCCGCCGGAGGTGTCTTCCGGTGAGAAGGGTGGCTCTTCTTGCCCGGTGGAGGTGTGCTCCGATGAGAAGGTCGACTCTTCTCGCCCGCTGGAGGTGCCTTCTTCTGATGAGAAGGACTACGTGAAAGCGCCACCTCGCATAGCGATTGACCTCGGCACTTCTTCTTGCCGGGTGGCGGTGTGTCGCGATGGGAAGGTCCAGGTCATACCGGACGTGTCTGAGAGACGCTCGACACCATCTGTTATCGCATTCACGGACGAGAAGTGTTTGGTGGGCGAACAAGCGCAAAAACAACTGCTGCTGCGCAAACCGGAAAACTTGCTTTACGAGGCGAGACGCCTCATCGGACGGGATTACGATGCGATCACAGAAACGGAGAGAAAATGGTGGCCGTTCATCATCGTTAAGGGAGAATCCGGCGAGGCTATGCTGGACGTAAAGACCGAACTCTTGTCCTCTCTGATGAGAGATTCTGAAGATGAGCTTAAAAAGCTATCCTCTTCTATGCACTATTTCCTAGTTGAGCAAAGAGGAGTACCCGAATTCAAGGAAGGGTCTACAGCGGATCTTGAGAATAGGTACCTGGCACCTGAGCAGGTACTCGCGGTGTTTCTAGCGAAGATGAAGAGTGATGCCGAGACTTTCCTCGAATGCGGCGAGCTGCACAGCGCGGTTATTGCCGTTCCAGCACTCTACTTGGATAGGCAGCGGTCGGCGATCAAGGTGGCGGCGGAGATCGCAGGCTTCACGGATGTGCAGCTCGTCAGCGAATCAACGTCGGCTGCTTTGAGCTACGCGCAGCACAAGGGACTCGTCACCTCCTGCTGCTCTGGTGTTTCTCCTGAAGAACAAACTCAAAGCGGCACGAAGATGCTTGTAGTTGCTATGGGAGGAGGAAACTGTGAAGCTGCGATGGTAACGATTACTGGCGGAGAGCTCAGGGTGAACTCAGCGGCAGGCAATCCAAGTCTCGGAGGCATGGACTTCGACCACAAGATGATGGAACTAGTACTTAATCGCGTGCAGCAGCAGTTTAATCGGACTCTCCCACTGAGCAGCAGCACGTTGCGGGAACTGAAGACAGCGAGCGAAAAGGCGAAGAAGGACCTGACCTTGATGACCGACACACAGGTTGGAGCTGAGAGTTTCGGCGGTGATGACGACCGCAAGGTGATCATCGGCCGCGGTGAATACGAGGAACACTGTAAGAGTTTGCTGGAGGAGTGCATGAAATACGTACAAAGAGTCTTGGCGGAAAGCAAAACTCCGATTTCCCTTGTGAAGGAAGTCGTGTTGGTAGGTGGGTCGACCCGCATTCCCAAGGTCGTAGACATGCTTTGGACACACCTTGACTTGGAACCAAAGCCCCACCCTTATCAGGACGAAGCCGTTGTGCGCGGGGCAGCACTCTTTGCTGATTGCAGCGAGCAGGTTATCGAGACCCATCCCATAGTCATTGCGTGCCGTGGAGAGCGGAATGGTGCCTATCAACACATTTACGAGCACGGTGTGAGGCCGACATGCTTCGCATTGCCAATACGGGAGGGTAGGCAATGGTGGGGTTTGTCGCTAGAATATCGTGTACATGATCTGGATATACACGAGGGGACAAGAGGTGATACATTATCATACAGACCAACTGGCATAGTAAGCATGACTGAAGAGAAGAAAAAACGTTTCAGCGGTAGAGAGATGATGAAAATTGATCGATGCGGAATAATGGGACTTGACGAGGAATCGGTTCCAAAACTTGCTGCGTTTTATAAAATCGGGCAACGACCTCCGCCAGTGGTCGATAGTTGGAAGAAGCTTGCCAAGGAGCTCCCTGTGCACGAGCGGAGAATCGCAGAGATGAGCGCCAGGAGCCAATGGAAGAAGTACAGCAACGAGGTGGAGAAACGAGAGTCTGCATGCCCGCGCTGGCTGTGGAATATTATATGTGAATGGAAGCGTGACATCGAGGGATGGCCTGGCAACGAGGCAGAACGTGAATGCGTAGGGATCAGCGAATTAACCTCCCGGTTTGCCGAATTCCGAAAGGCGTGCGAATATGCATTCGGAGCGACGCGGGCGAGACCAACGTCAGGAAGGAAGTTCTTGGTGGTGGATTGCTGGAAATCCAAGGATATTGAGAACTGCGCGTATAATCTTTTCGTGAGCAGGGGTCCAGAGCTCTGCGAGATGGTCATCTCCATGCCCCTTAAGGACCTCCTTAAGACAAAAGAGCGTTTTGCGGAAATGGAGGGATTAGAGGGAATAGGATTAGCGGCACCCGGCCTTTCGCTCAAGGCGACCCCCAACGCCTTGACAAAGGACGGGATCCCCTACGTCCTGCTCGAGGCAGGGCCCGCCGTAACGAGCTCAGGCGATCCAGAGAATCTCTGCTCGGGGTGGAACAAGTTTGTCGGTGAGCAGGTGTCGCTCGCCCTGCAAGCCGGTCTTCAGGTCGTCTTGCGACTTGGACGAGATCATTCTGACGATATGCAAATCCAGAATGAGGCATTCGAACGGGAGAAGGAGAAGCGCAATTGCGAAATGCAACTCCGGGACATTGTCGGTCGCATTGGCAAGAATTTCCGAAACATAGCTATCGCTTACCTGCCTCCATCTCATGTGCCATTGTCGGAAACCAGAGCGGTTGCAGCAGAGGCCGCCAGGGTAGCGCCGTGTGACTTAGTTGTGGAGGTGGTTCGGCACATCAGACGTGTAATTGGGGACTTGGTGAACGCAGAGGCCGCCGATGCAACGCGCATCCTTATCGGCGGATGCGAGACGGCGGACACGTGGCATGCCCTGCTTAGTGGGCAGCATGCCATTGACGGCTTCCTGCTTGAGGCGGGGCTCCGAGACCCTCTCCTGTTCGACAAACTCCTTCTCAGCGGGGGACCAAGCGGGCAAATTCGCCAGGAAAGGGGGGGCAAAGTGTTGCTTTGTGGGGGGCAAGAGGAAAATGTGACCCTCAGCGAGTACGACATGGTCTGGTTGAGTGCTGAAACACGCAAGCTTATGGGTACAGAGGAGGTCCTCTGGATAACGACGAAGTATGTCTTGACTGAGGAGGGCAGTTCAGAAACGAACATGACCAGCGAGATCGACGGCTCGTACGTGTTGCGCTGGAAGAAGGGTCACATTATGACTGACTACCGCGGAGAGGCGAGAGAAGCGCGAAAGGTGACAATCGTCCCCATTTTCGACTCTCAGAACAATAGCCAAGGTCAAGAACCAGCAGAGGGGCTATCGATGCAGCTCTCAGCTTTGAGGGAGAAGTTGGCAAGACAAGCTTTTAGTGAATGGCCACATCTTCTTCTCGAGTACAGGCCTGCATACGGTGTGGAGTCTGTGGACAGCACGCACTCTCTTCTTGCGACTGTGGACAGAGCTCACGTCCTCCTCAGGAGATGGGTTCTTGCAAACTTGGGTGCCGAGCCCGCGCAGGATGTGCGCATTGTATGCTTTCTCAAAGAGGGGCTGGCGTCGGACACTCGTCGACAGATTGCCAATCTGCCCAATGTAGATGGGATAACCCTGCGGCTTCCCGCTCGGCGAACCGTCAGCCGGACCAGTGTTGCGGCCTAGACGCAACTTACATTACATCCTTTTTTTTCTTTTTTTTTTCCATATCTGGTACGTTGCATCCTTCGCTTCTTTTTCTTTCAGTTGAAATTTAAATAAAGGGGTTCTGAAAGCCAGGCAGTACTCCAACGAGCATTTACGTCGACTATTTTTCATTCCACGGTGGCAGCGGGGCTCACCCCGAGATGGGGACCAACTTTTGTAGTTGATACGAGCATCCTCCAAAAGAAGGTTACCCCCCCTTGTGACAGACCCCTCCTATCTGTGCTCACTGCTCAGGTCTACCAGCGGGAACCCCGGGTCCATCCTCTTTGGTGTCAGGTGTACCGGCTGGAACCCGGGTCCATCCTCTTTGTTGTCAGGTGTACCGACTGGAACCCGGGTCCAACAGCTCATGTCTAACTCGGCAGTTAAAAATTTAAAGATTAAGGCACGCCTGGTTCGCCTTACCGAACCTATAGAAACTAGTGAAACACACAGGTGCCCTAAATTAATGCTAATCCTTAAATGGATGGAATCTGAACCCAGCTGACATACTGTTGAAAATCAGATTTCTCTGTTTGCTGGCCTTGCGGAAGTGTTCTTCAGTTTCGTTATGATTTTGATGCCTTTTGTCTGCCTTTCCAGGTGCTTTTGCTGCTTTGCACTCTCTTTGTTCGGGGGTGATGTTATACCTCGGAACTACTAGGTGGTTTGACTACATAATTTCATGTGCTAAAAAAAAGGTAAGAAAAAATCAGCGTATTTTCATGAGGTGAAATAAAATCTCAATTTGAGCAACATAACAGATCCAGAGACAACGACTTGTTTTCGTACAAAACTTCTGTTCCCGCCCGATTCCCTTTCCTCTTCCCTTCGTTGCTTCATGGTAAACACACCGCTGTAGAGATCAGAAATCAGAAGTCCGCACCGGGCCGCGAACAGCGACTGGAATAGCGAGAAAAGGGTTTAAGACGACCAGGGTAAATCATGGAGACAGAGCAGAGGGGGGGTTCTAAGGCCTCTAGGCAGCTTCAATTCTGGAATCAGGGTATCAGGGCACGAAGGGGACGAGAGGGAGAGGAGGGAGAGAGAGGAGGGAGGGAAGGGGGTTTGGAACAAGGTGACTCAGAATAAAGTTGGTTGTTTGAAATGGAATTGAGTAGCCCAACATTAGTCATCTCTGACATTTCCCTTCTGAAGACATCCAAGTGCAGCAATCTGCTTTCCAGAAGGTGCTGTTTTCTGAGCCAATACGTTTCATTACTCTACGTCTTGGGTTTTCATTGATCGGGCACATTGGCCTCCCCCTAACCATCTCTCCACACGTGGTTGCACTGAAACTGTCACATTGTGCTGATTTTTCGATTTTTTTCTTGTTTTTCTTTGTGTGTGATATATATTTGCTTGAGGGTACGTCATGTGCCCTATTTTGACATGTTTGGATCAATAATGAAAAAGTTGGTATTTCATTGAATTCGTTGGATGCTTCATTTTAACTCCCACAGTGTTTTTGTGTCAGGGTTTTATAGTGTTTTTTTGTTTTTTTTTTTCGTTCTCTTTGGCCTGTTGGGCCCATGTCGTTTGCTTTTGAAATTTTCGACGAAATTGCCGGCGAAAAACGGCGAATATTTGGCCTCCCGTTAACCATATTGTAATCAGACTCGTTCTCAAACACACTTTTCATACATGTAAACAGCAACGCAGCAACTGGCGACATGCGCCCAACAAAATTCAGAGATATGGATTCCAGATACTGAGTTCACTCTTGACTGGCTATGGCGACTTCAGCGCCCAACAACTCACTGTTTACACACGCCGGATCACCCTGGATATCCCATACACGTCACTCTGAACACTCGAGCACACACACACACTTCCTACTTACTACAGCTATGGCATCTATGGCTGCCTCTAACCTATGGCTATACTAACTCCCCTCTAACCTATGGCTATACTAACTCCTCCTCTCTCTCCCACTGCGTCCTCCCCCGTGGTACTTGCTGGACCGGACTGGGACTGACTGGACCTTCCGCTGACTGACTGTGGACTCACGGCTATCGGACCTACGTTGTACTGCTGTTGCACTGCAGTTTAGTCCACCACTTGCCTCGCCACTTGACCACTTGCCCACTTGCCTACCTTCTAGAAGGTCTACAGCTAAGCTTCCGGAACTCACTAAGACTTCTACGCTATAGACCTACAGATTGAACCCCTGCTGCCAATGGACCTACGACAGACCTACCAACTGTCTACGAATACACAGGTCACAGGTTCAATTCTCGGGATCTATACAGATACTGTACATGGGTAGGGTGAGGTCTAGGGATCGAACCCTGGGTACGGCATCCGCTACTGCTAAAAGGTGAAAACCGTTTCAATATCTCGTGAATTGACTGACCAGACTTTCTTCCCCCTTCCCTTTTTGCATCTTTTTGAATCCTTGTTTCGGCAAACGGGATTTCTCTCCCCTTTATACGATCTCTTGGGGCACCTTTAAGCCCAATCTTCCCTTTCTTTTTCCTCGCGCAATCTCANCTTGTTTCGGCAAACGGGATTTCTCTCCCCTTTATACGATCTCTTGGGGCACCTTTAAGCCCAATCTTCCCTTTCTTTTTCCTCGCGCAATCTCACATCTCATTGGGCGCCATATGACACTCCTTTTAAAATTCTCGGGCAACAGGAAAAATTCCTAATGGTTCAAAAGGAAATTTAGGCCATAGACATGCCCTAAGAGCAATGTCAGAAAAGAAAATAGCAAAAAAAAGAAAAAAAACAGTTGTGTTTCAGGCCTTCAGCCAATAGGGTGCCGCCACGATCCAGATTCTTGGCTGTAACGTCTCTCTACGCATGTGCCCTCTCCTCTCTGTGAAACGCGGATTCCTTGTGCACAAGGGACCTGGCGAGGTCCCTTGGGCAATAGGAAGAAATGACTGCGGAAATTCCGATTGCCCCAGGAATTTCCTTACGATACATAGGGTCTCGCTCCACTACTCTAAACTCTCAAAAAATTTCGAGAGTGAGTGTAGAGCTGTCAGACTCTAGAAACGACTGAAAAAGAGAACATCGTTCCACTTACTCTAGATGGTCAAACTCAAGAAGGCCTCTCGGATGTCAGACCTTTCTTTGAGAGAGGTACACGACACGGCCAGCACGTTGCTGTCCGCCCAGACTTCAGGTGCACTCCAAAAAAATGCTCAACTTTCGAAGGTCCTGGATGCCTCCCTTGAAGTTCCGGCCACTGCAGGCGGGAGCTCTCCAAACGTCAAGAGTGCCAGGGGAGAGGAGGTTCTGACAACTGAAGAAATGCATGTTCGTGAGTGTGTTTCATGAGGTAGTGGAGCGACGACGGATTCTCACCATTTTCGTGAGTAGATACTGACAGCTCAAGAACCCGAATTCCAGACCTGGCGTCTAGACTCTAGAGTAAGTGGAGCGGTGCCGCGCTCAAGAAATGGCCAGTTTCTAGAGTAGTGGAGAGAGACCCATACATGCAATAAATCGCAGTTCCCCAGTGGGGCTGTACGCTAAGGGTTTGGCTTTGTAGTTTCTTTTCTTGTTTTGAGCCTGCCGGACTTGATCCTGTGACCTGTAACTGTATGTGTTTTGTTTGTGAGTGTTGAGCTCTATGGGACCACTAGTTGTCTCTGTTTGGTAGCCTTAGGCCATCCGGCCTTTTGCTTTAGCCTTGTCATAGGTCTAGGTGGCAGGTGCCCTTTTCGGAGGCTTTTCCCCCTGTTTCCAGAAAGCCTCCCTGTTTCCATCCGTTTCCATCTAGATGCAGATGAGTATTCGGTTGTTGCCTTTGAAGTCCGTGGTAGGTCTAGGCAGAGGGTAGAAGTAGCGCCCAGGAAATTTGGTTTGGGTCTTTTTCACGTTTTCGTTGGCTGGGGAAACTCTGCCCTTCCGTTGTCGGAGCGCTGCTGCTGTATTTTGGGTGAGGTCATCTTCTTCCTCCAAGCCCAGCCATAGCTGGGGTTGGGATTCTTGGGAAAAGAAGTTGAAGATCGCACTGCTGTTATTTGGAGCTCTGCACGAGAGCTTTCAAAGGACTGTGCTGTTGGGTTTGGGCACTGCCATTCTCCACTTGGCAGCCATATCTGCTGTTCCTTCTTGTGAGGAACTTCGATTTTGTCTTCTTCGAGGTGCTGGATCGGTTGTCTCCTTCTTCATGAGGACTTCGAGTGCTGCACTTCCGTGCAGGCGCTGAGCTGGCACTGCCATCATTGGGGTTGCTGGTTCAGATTGGCACTGTGGGGTTACTGCTGCTACAGCAGCCATAGCCAGGGGTATGAGGCAGCGAGGAAGAAGAAGAAGACTCCTACATACTTCGTTGAACACTTGTTTCTGGTTGTTCGGGGTTGTTGTAAACACCGTTTTGATTCTTGGAACAAGTACTCTAGATTGATTGGAGGAGGACGAGGGATTGTAGAATTGAAATTTGTTTTTCAATTCTCTGTGTCTTTTGAGCTTCGGCTGTGCATATCTTCTCTCCTGTTTTGTGTGGATTTGCCTCCTCCAAGTCTACTCTGCAATTGCATGCGTCATGATGCGTGTATGGGAACGTGTCAATTCGTTGTGGATTGAAGTTCGATTGGGTAAATAACATACATATGCACACACACGTGGCACTGATACAAGTGCAGTTGAGTGATGTATAAGCGGCCCCTATTCATCAAGATGACTTATCAATATGGCCCCTATTTGAGCCACATTCACAACGTCTGGACCATTGATAAGCCTGATACGTTCCCATTGTTTTGTAGAACTGCAGAGCTCTCTCTCTCTCTCTCTCTCTCTCTCTCTCTCTCTCTCTCTCTCTCTCTCTCTCTCTCTCTCTCTC
>BFEA01000814.1:39494-51012 GCA_003427395.1 Chara braunii | reverse complement strand
ACCCCTTACCCCTTACCCCTTACCCCTTACCCCTTACCCCTGACCCCTGACCCCTGACCCCTGGCCCCTCACCCCTAACCCCCCTTTTTCGTAGCTCAAAATTACACAAAATATGAAAAAAAAGGCAAAAAATATGAGTTTCAATTTCGTTCAAAAAATAAAAAATGTCCGTTTTGACGAAATCGTAGTTTATGGAGCCAAGGTTCCGCAAAGTAATGAAAACTTTGAAAAGGACTCAAATGGAGGATGCAGCATCAGGAAAGCATCAACACACAATGTACATTCAGATACATACAAAAATTATAGCACAATGTAGCGTATCGGACGACTCAAAGATATGACCTGAGCTATTAGACACTGATGCGTCCGAACACATCACACACCACAAACCTCGCTCATTTCTTATTTAGTTCCATGATGCTCGCTCTCGCGATACCTGATCGGACTTAAAGAGACGATCAAGATGGGGATGTGGGTATAATCAGAGATGGGGAAGACATAACGTTATCCAATCATTCATAGAAAGGGCAAGAGAGAGAGAGAGCATTAACGGAGTGGTAGCTTAAGTGAAGAAGTGGACCAAAAAAGAGAAAGTAGAGAGACACTTGCAAAATTGAAAGAAACTGGTGCTTTATCGTGCACTTAGCTTCCAAAATGAGAAAAAGACAAAGAACAAGGCGTTCTGCTTCCTCCCACGAGTCAGTGAGTCACCGTTTATTTAAAAAAACTCAACGGTGTAACACCCGTTTCGACATTAAAGCATTCAAAACAGTAGGATCATAAAACAGGGAAAAAATGCTACAAACGTAGCTTTCTTGCGCCGCTTGGGTGGGCGGCCTGGGCGCCCCGCCCGGGCAGGTACCTCACCCAGGGTACCCCGGGCATGAAAAAAACACGCTGAATTTTTATTTTATTTTTTTCGTTCGGAGGAGTCGGGAGGACCTTGCTGCGCTTTCCGAGTATAGCCAAAATCCGGCCTCGTTTCTTCTTTTCAGACATGTTAGTCTCTGTGTGTTGGGAGGGGTAGGGGGGGTGGGAAGGGGGCGCAGGAGCGAGGGAGCCTGTGGAGGGAGGAGGAAGGGGAAGGGAAGCTATGGAGGAGGGGCGGCGACTATGAGGAACAGAGCCGAACCGTTGAAAAAAAAAAAAAAGATGTTGATTCGTTGATGAAGCAAACAGGAAGGAAGAAGAGGGGAACGGAGAACAAGAAGAAAGAAAAGAAGAAAAAGAAGAAGAAGATGAAAAAGAAGAACCGAAGAAGAAGAAAAAGAAGAAAATTATGATTAAAAAAAAGAAGAAGAATAAGAAAGAGTGGAAGAAAAATAAGAAACGATGAAGAATAATAAGGAGAAAAAAAAGAAGAATAACAGGAAGAAAAGAAAAAACGATTAAGAAGAAGAATGACAACTTTAAGGCGAAACAGAAGAAGAAGACGAAGAAACGAAGGAGGAGAAAAAAAACACGATCCTTGTGATTTCCCGCGCAGAAGAACTTTTTCTGGAACTCTTCCATTAGTTTCCTGGGTGATCCCTCGATGCAAAGGAATTCAATCCTGTTGTCTTGTGAATGGTGGATGCGTATGTACTATCCCCCGATTTGCTTCCGATTTGTGGAGGGAGTGATGCCCCATTGTCATTTTCGCACCTTCCACAGTGAATGTATGCACAGAAGGGAAAATGCTTATATGTGAATTTTGTTTTTGTTAGACCCAGAACTCGACGGGATTTTGTTCGAGAATGCAAGAGTGTTTTCGTTCTGAATACACTGTGCATGCCATCTGCCTTATACTGCATGACATCTGCAGAGAGTCTATGGGGCAGCCTCGAAAGAGTCAAGCACCTCGGATTTTTGTCGATCTGGTCTGCTGAACCTGAGTCGCGGGTTGATCCCTCGAAACTCCAACCCGATTATTGCATGGTTGTATGGGCTCTGTAAGATGCTTCCCTCGTGTTGAAAGGAAGGAAAATGTTAGTTGGTTTTTACGATTGTGCTTTTTGATGACGTCCCAGGGTTTTTGCAAACCCATTTTCGATTCATTGAAATATGGACTGACGAACGCACCTCGATCGGGTGCCAGCCTCCCATGTCTCCCACGCCAACGCGCCCCTTCCCTTACAACGAGGAAATGACACGTGTTTGCGAGTGGGACGTACGAGAAGCTGTCGCACGGATCGGTGGACGATATTACTTCACTCCCGAAAATCGCTGCTCTGGATTCGTGGATGCGGGCTTTATTGATACGCACTTCCTGCCTTACTCAGTATTGTTGCCCCAATGAGTTGATTGTCATTCCGTGGACAACAGTAGCGCCCCATTGGCCTCGAACCCTGTGAGTGCCAGCATTTCGATCCCTATGAATCAAAGGGTTTCCACTACCGTATACGGAGTGAAGACGAGCACAAGGAAAGAGCCACGCGGTCGAGACCCTCCACGTCGGACTCGAAACTGACCAACGAGCGACGCTGGGACTTGATACGGAAACGGGACATGCGGAGTGTACCGAAGCCGTTCCGTTCTAAACGAAGAGTTCTAGCACGGTGGGAAGTTTGGCAATACTTTTAGGATTGAATTTGGATTTTTCTTTTTTCGCGCCGTACCTGCGCGCCCATTCCGGACATGCGAAAGCAACCGACTTACTTCATCAGGCCAACACGGGGGATTTAATTTATGTCTGTGTCCCCACACTCAATTTTTCAAACATCCTTGGCACACCCCATCTTGCTGTTTTCTTGGGCCTCCTTTCCGCACCCTTAGCACTTCGAACAGAAGACAGCACAGGGCGTGAGGTTGGTATCGGCGCGTCACATATGTGACAAACCACTTCCCAACCCCGTGCTATCTTTCGTACCCCTTTGGCTTAAATCTTTCCTTTGTATCATACTGCCCCAACGAAGTCCCCGTCACTTTCCTTGATTTCAGATGCCTTGTTTGGGCCCCCATTTTTTCGGAAGTTCTACTGATTCTTGGAGTTCCACTTTTTGTAATTCGGGAAATGCATGGGAAATTGCGTGCGCCTCAGCGAGTGCACTAGGAATCAGGCCTGACAGTTAGGAATTCCGGAATAAGCGGAACCCGACGCGTCCTCTTGTGCATGAATGTTATCGGTCTCGTCGGAGAAAACTCTAGGAATTTTGCGAGAATACGGATAGGCATAGGACTTTCTTTTCCCGCGTCAACTTTCGCGCGCGGATATGGTGATTTCAATTTTTGAATTGGTTTAGGACATAGGCAAGCTGTAACTGTTTTGGTGTCTTTTTCTCTTGTTGTCGGCGCCACGCATGCGAGCTTCCTCCTATTATTTCCCACGTCCTTCATTCCCCATGCTCTCTTCTCTCTCCCTTCCTCTCCTATCGCAACTGTTTTCTCTCTCTCTGCTCTTTGCGCGTCTGTTTCCTTTCTTGATGATCTGAATCCTGGACCCGTCTTGCGCTGCTTCCCACGCCTCTTTCCTTCTCGTTCTTTAGCCTTGGCTCACGAAACCAGGTTAATTCTTCGATTACCCCCGCTCACCAATCAGATGCGTTGAGTAAGAGGATCCTTCTATTGCGCGACGAATCTGATTGGCTGAACATTGGGTTCTGAAGGATCAACATGGCTTCCCTTAAGCGCCCCCCGCTGAATCTTCTCCTCCTACACATCGGTTTCCCCTCCGCCTTCTCCTCATTCTGCCTCCCTTCTCGCAACTATAAATTCTGCAAGTGCGTCCGCAAATCTCTCTTACGTCATCAACTCCCAAGCCAGCTTCCGGGAAGCAGTGGCTAGCTGATGCGTTTGGTGCGAGTCGAAAACTCCTGACGGGCTGACTGTAGGCTGGCTGGTTGCACGCTTGGTCGCCACGACGGACTGTGGGATCCGGGCGAGCCGTGTCGAGCTTGCGTCAGCGGGGTGGCGATAGCAGCGGCAGAAGATTAGCACGCGACGGCCGGGATCGTCAGTGCGGGTATGAGGATCAGTAATTGGAGTTAAATGGATGATTGGCTTAGAGCAATATTTAAATTTCACGGCGAATGCGCCTTCACTGTTGCGGATTATTTTTTTCTTTCGTGTGAGTTCACGACTGTGAAGCGGAACATTCTCTTTTCAGATCCCAGTGTCTCCTGTCTTGACATTTCTCGTCTATCCCCCCCCCTTTCTTGCTCTGATCTGAATGACGAGGTGTTATGAGTTTGTCTCTTTAATGAACAGAAGTGAATCCTTGTGATTTCCTGCGCAGAAGAACTTCTTCTGAAACTCTTCCATTAGTTTCCTGGGTGATCCCCGGATGCAAAGGAATTCAATCCTCTTGTCTTGTGAATGGTGGATGCGTGTGTACTATCCCCTGGTTTGCTTCCGATTTGTGGAGGGAGTGATGCTCCATGGTCATTTTCGCACCTTCCACAGTGGATGTATGCACAAAAGGGAAAATGCTTGTAATTGAATTTGGTTTTGGTTAGACCCAGAGCTCTACGGGATTTTGTTCGAGAATGCAAGAGTGTTTTCGTTCTGAATACACTGTGCATGCCATCTGCCTTATACTGCACGACATTTGCAGACAGTCTATGGAGCAGCCTCGAAAGAGTCAGGCGCCTCGGATTTTGGTCGATCTGGTCTGCTGAACGAGAGTTGCAGGTCGATCCCTCGAAACTCCAACCCGATTATTGCATGGTTGTACGGGCTCTGTAAGATTCTTCCCTCGTGTCGAAAGGAAGGAAAATGTTAGTTGGTTTTTACGATTGTGTTTTTTGATGACGTCCCGGGGTTTTTGCAAACCCATTTTCGATTAATTGGCATGTGGACTGACGAACGCACCTCGATCGGGTGCGAGCCTCCCGTGTCTCCCACGCCAACGCGCCCCTTCCCTTACAACGAGGAAAGGACACGTGTTTGCGAGTGGGACGTACGAGAAGCTGTCGCACGGATTGGTGGACGATATTACTTCCCTCTTGAAAATCGCTGCTCTTGATTCGTGGACGCAGGCTTTGTCATTATCGATACGCACTTCCCGCCTTACTTAGTATTGTTGCCATTTAACGTGCTGATTGTCATTTTGTGGACGGGAGTGGCGCCCCATTGGCCTCGAACCCTGTGCACTGCGTGCCAGCGTTTCAATCGCTACGAATCAAAGGGCTTCCAGTACCGTATACGGAGTGAAGACGAGCACAAGGAAAGAGCCACGGGGCTGAGACCCTCCACGTCGGACTCGAAACTGACCAACGAGCGACGCTGGGACTTGATACGGAAACGTGACACGCGGAGTGTACCGAAGCCCTTCAGTTCTAAACGAAGAGCCGTAGCATGGTGGGAAGTTCGGCAATACTTTTTGGATTGAATTTGGATTTTTTTCTTTTCGCGCTGTGCCCGCACGCCCATTCCGGACTCGCGAAAGCAACCGACTTACTTCATCAGGCCAACACGGGGGATTTCAGTTCTGTCTGTGTCCCCACACTCAATTTTCCAAAAATCCTTGGCACACCCCATCTTACTGCTTTTTGGGCCTCCTTTCTGCACCCTTAGCACTTTGAACGGAAGATAGTACAGGGCGTGAGGTTGGTATCGGAGTCGACACGTTTCTGTTCTGATGATAGTAAGTCGAGCTGGCAAGAGGTAGAAGAAGTCCTCAACCCGCTCACTGCGATCGCCCGGTGACCAGATCAAGATCTGGTGAGGCTAGACCCGCTATGCTTATGGCCGACGGCAACGCTGCACCCCCTAGGGTGATTGTTAGTATTCCCGCCGCTTTTCCTTTCTTTCCCAATCACACCCACATCGAAGCTTGGTTGGAAGCCATCCAAGCTCAAGGTTATAGCGCAGAAGATCTCCCCCGCGTCATCACCTTGCTGCTTCGCAACACGGCGCATGATTGGTTTAGGAAACACAAATGGGTAGATTGGAACACCTTCAAGCGAGCATTCTTGGCCAAATTTGATGCGGTCAGCGAAGACGCTGCTTGGTATGTACTCAAAACTCGACCGCAAGAACCAGAGGAATTGTTGCCTGACTTCGTGGATCGATCCCAAACTACGTTGGACAAGTCAGGGCGAGATGAAAATTCCGCCCGAGACTTGTTCATCGACCATCTTCAAAACCCGACGCTAAAAGCTAAGTTGCAGAAAAAGGTTCCCCCTAAAACAAACCAGTTGCCCGTTATCATCACTAAAGCGCTTGAATTAGACCTGACGGATACAAAGAAGTATATCAGTTAGAGAGACGAAGACATTACAGACACGAATCAGGATGTAGCAGCGAAACAAGGATTGTGGTTACGAGCGGTAGGACGATTCTATCCCCGCCCTGATCATGACCTTCCTGAAGGGTTCGCCTCCGATATCCCGCCAGCCCCTTCTCCCCCTCCTCCGACTCTCTCTATGAACCAACAGGTAGCAACTGTTAAACCCAGAAGCTCCCAAGATTATGCCTTTATGACCATAACAAATATGCACTTGGCACAGATGATCCACACAGCTACTACCAAGCAATCTGAATGGATGAGCAATCGGGTCGAAATGCAGGCGGGTCACATGGACCGAATGGAACAGGTTATGAGCAGGATGATTAAGCCCAACCCGGCTCCTGCTCGATCTACCCCTGCATCGTTCCCGCTTTTGGCCGCCCCGCCTGCACCTAAACACGCACGACAGCTCTCTCATGCAGCTAGCTTGGCAAGAAGGATTGAGTGTTACAATTGCAAACAGCCCGGACATTTCGCCCTGGACTGTCCGCTGCCAAAACGAAATCAGCCCCCACCTGCCGCAGCCCCCGTAGCTTTGAATCAAGGACGAGTAGCTGCACTAATGGATACGGCCCAAGATGAGGGGGTCATCGCTTACGCCCCTGAGCGACCTTCCCCCTCAATTGCAGTTGTGTCGACCTCGGGGACTTCTTATTCCGAAGCCGCTGACGTGGTTGATCCGGCTGAATACCTGCACCTCGCCGGCATAGTCGGAGCAATTCGACCAGCTCATAACGATCTTGAATGGGTCGAGTGCGAATCTAACCCCGGACCACAGTTTCGGACAGGAGAAATTGATGTACTACTAACGCTTAAGCAACTAGACATTCACGTTCCGGTCCCAGTGGGACATTTGCTCACCATACCTGAAGATGAAAATGACAAGCTGCAGCAACAATGTCAGAAGAATCAAAAACGCTTTACATACCATCGCATACAACGAATGTTGAAAAAGAAGAAGGAAGAAGAATCAGAGGCTGTTGCACCACCTGAACCCGAAGTTGATGAACCCAAAGCAGCGCGAGTAGTTACGATTTCTTTAGTTGAGAAAGATCATTTCGTGCGAGCTCAACCAGTGTTACGGAAAAGTGCTGAATAAGATTGTGAAGTATGGGGCAAACCTTTTAACGCCCTCATCGATACTGGGTCCTTCGAGGTCGCTATATCATTAGATACGGTGAGAAGAATAGGACGACTCAACTCGATTTTCCCTCAATCTGGGCAAAGACAACTACGTCTCTGCTGACGAGGAAGCAATGAATATCGTAGGAGTCATTGAGAATGTGGCCGTGAAAGTTGGACGAGTACACGTCCTCGTTAACGCCTTGGTCATAGATGTGCACTCGTACTCAGTGTTGTTGGAACTACCTTGGGCAATGGCGGTAGGTGCCCACATGCATTTCGATTCCAAACAGTTGGTGCTTCCGCAAATAGGTGGAAAGCCTCAGACAGTTCCGCTGCGGGCTTCCTCTCGAGCAGTAAAAAGAAATCATGATTCTGCTCGGGTAGGGATGATTCAAGGTCCCGATCACGAGGAATTTCCATCTCCAGGTGATAGTAGCGGATTCGAAGAGCAGGAGTGTGAAGAAGAGATGCCTAGTGAGAGTGAGTGGAAACACTTAGTTGAACTTTTCGAGCATGAAACTCAAGAGGAATTTCGGATGGTTCCCAGAACCACACGAACTTTCCACTTGAGTCTGGAAGATAACACGCTCGCGCCTATAGAAGCCCATGTCAGTTCCTCGACCTTTCTCGGGGAACCCATCTTACAAATATCTGACCTAGTAGACGATTTGGAACACCCTCGCACTTTGTACGAGGACGAGAAGCCGAAGCTCCCGTCGATGATGTGCCCGATCTAATGCAAGAAATGATGGATTTAATAGGACTAACCGTGAAAGAAACTACGGCTGATTCGGAAACTGATGCCGAAGTTAAAGAAACCGAGATGATTAGCCCTGTTGAATCCCAGATGATTGTGACTGTATTTTCTGTCCGCACTAGCAGTTCTATTTTCTCTAGTGTCCATGACCAACGGAATCGGCCTGCTGATTGGATCAACATGCCCCTTGAGATACCTGATCGACCGACAGTCACTCTACCGAATCACGTCCCCCTAAAATTTTGAAACTCACTGATTAACGTCTTAAATGGGTACGTAGAGGTATTAAGTGTGTGCGATAACGATATAGGGCTGTCTAACGTGATTGAGAATGCCATCCTTACGGGGGATCATCCACCCATTAGCTGCGTTCCTTACCGATACTCGCCAGCCCAATGGACGGCCGCGTTTCAGCGAATCAAGGAGTTCGAAGCTAATGAATGGATCGAACCCGCTATAGGACCTTGGTCGTTTCCTGTGGTAATCGTACCCAAAAAGGCCAGAGGAATTCGCATATGTATCAATAATCGGAAGCTGAACGATATCACGATCAAAGATGTGTACCCCCCTCCCTGGATTGATTAGTTATTGGATGCGATTGGGAACGCTCGATTTTTCAGTAACTTTTGATGTTCATTATGGGTTTCATCATCTTCTTGTCCGAGAGGAGGATCGTCCGAAAACGGCGTTTGTGTTGTTCGAAGGTACTTGGCAATGGATTCAATGTCCAATGGGCATCTGCAATGCTCCAGCAACCTTTCAGCGAGCCATGAACATGGTTTTTCATAACTTTGTGCAGAAGACATGTCTAGCGCAGAGTATCCTTAACTATTGCGTGATTGTGTACATGGATGATATTCTGGTGTACTCGAGTTCTTACGAGGGGCATGCAGCACATCACATGGACGATGCATGCATTGAGGGATGCCGGTTTCAAGGTGGCGCTTGAGAAATGTCAGTACTTTCTCACCACCATTTCGTTCCTGGGACACGTGGTGACAGACCAGGAACTCAGACCGGAACCTCAAAAGGTGGCATCTGTGAGAGACGCGCCCGTGCCCATGACTATCACGCAAGTTCGCGCCTTTCTGGACTTGGCCTCGTACTACCGAAGGTTTATCAAGGGCTTCGCGGCGATTGGGGATCCCCTCACGAATCTGCTGAGAAAGGATCAACCGTTGATTTGGACGTCGGAGTGCGATCAAGCGTTTTCGAAACTCAAGAAAGCTCTTATTTCGGCCCCGGTCCTTATAAGGCTGGATCCCGAAAAGCCTTTTGTCCTCATCACGGACTGGCAGCCGGAGACAATTTTGGCGATCTTGGACCAGGTGGGACCGAGCGGGCTCGAATACGTGGTGGAATACGCGTCTAAGTCGGTGCCCGCCTGCAAGCGCAATTACGCCGCTCCGACACGGGAATGCTATGCGGCTCTGTTGGGAATCAGTCACTTTCGAGCCTACTTATATGGGCCGAAGTTCACACTGGTGACCGATCATGAGCCATTATTAGCCTTGAAGAAATCTAAGGATTACTCGGGCATGATCGGGCGATGGGCAACTGTGCTGCATGGACTTTGAGATTCGTCATCAGAAGAACGAGAGACACGGGAATGCTAACGGATTGACACGACTGCACCGACCCGATAAGGTCCCCAAGAGCGAGGAGGTGATTCCGTGGAACGAGCCGAAGGGTGAGAACGGACCACGGTACGGGCAAGTGGAAATTTTGTCGAAGGAGTGAGTGACACGGGGCCTTTTCCCTACCCTCTCTGCGGCCCTGCTCTCTCTCTCTCCTCCCCTCTCATCATGGCTACCCCACCTGTCTCTGCGACCCCTTCTTCCCCTGCTGATTCCACCCCTCTAACCTCCTCGGCCTTCTTCGCCACCCTTCCTGATAAATTTTGTTACTTTTGTACGTATATTACACGGGTTTATGGGGTGGACTGTCGTCCTTTTGAGACCAGATTCACGGACTGGGTGGGTTGTGCCACGTGCGCCAATCATGCGCACGGTGCATGTGTTCGATACCTAACGAATAGTAAGGAATGGAAGTGCCCTCTGTGTAGAACGGACAAATTCCCTACCGAGGTTCGATTCGAGGCTGCGCGAACGGACGACCCTGAATACGACGAGAAATACCTACGAGCGGAGGTCAAGACGGATAAAATTCTATTAGCTAAATTGGCTGGTTTATCATTGGATCATCTCACTAAACACGACAGACGTCGGGCTACCGAGAGGTCCCGGGCACCGCGCGTTATGCCACAATACTCACACTTACCACGCATGACACACGGAAACACTCAAAACAACCGCTACCAACAACTCCACTATACAACAAACTCCTAGTCCCTTCAGTATCTGACCCATAACTTTATGCAGCGAGAATCAGATAGCTATCGCACACTGGACATTCGTATAAGTGTCGTGCGAGCGCACGACTTTCTTACATCAACCAACCATGCGGGCACACGCAAGCATTCGCGCTGATGCGGTACTTTGTGGTACTCGTAACCTCGCGGCCCTTGATATTTTCGAGGGTCGTGTTCGGCACTCAAGTGTCGGCTGACAGGCGCTTTGAGGGATAATCTCTCGACGCTAGACAACTGTCACGTGCGGTTGAAGACCACACCCTCTTCTGCACCATGTGCAGAGGGGTTGAGTAGACAGCTTTAGGACTGTCGTGGCGGCCAAACATCAAGGGGTTTGACTTTGACGGCTGCCACGGACAATAACGTCCAACCATGAAAACTCAAAAAGACAAAACTCACTCCAACTCTCATTAGTTTAGTTGTCTCCTAAAATGAAAGGTAGGCAGGCCCGAACAACGTGCGCGCGGAGGAGGCCCAAAGTCCTACCCGTAGGCTACCCGATGTCCGAGATAGTGAGGCCCGTACGCGGACTCCCATAGGTTGACTAAGACTAGTCCTTCGCCCATGTGTCGCTTCGTGAGACCAAAAACCCGAGTCTATTGGACATATCGCGCCTTTGGTCTCGCCCCCTGACCCATAACTTTTGGTGTGAGAATCGGAGAGTGTTGCGCGTATGGACTTAGTATAAGGTCGCGCGGACGCAGCACCCACACATACCAATTGATTGACTTACCGTGAGGGCACGGGTGCGCAGCCTGTAGTTCGTTTGTTTATGTGGTTCGGGAAGGGTAAGGTAATGATTATGCAATATGTATGTTTTGTCATGTTCGCTATATATAACTCAAAGTGAGTGCGTGTGCGGTCCCGGTTGGTGCTTTATTGATGATGTTCATGGGACGCTGGACCCAGTTTCCAACAGGTGGCGCTCCCCATCAATAGACACGAGAATGTATGTGCATGTGTATGTGAGCGTGTGTGTGTGTGTGTGTGTGAGTGTGTGTGTGTGTGCGTGTGTGTGTGTGTGTGTGTGTGTGTGTGTGAGAGAGAGAGAGAGAGA
>BFEA01000814.1:9707-37999 GCA_003427395.1 Chara braunii | reverse complement strand
CACAAGGGCAGGCACTGACCTCAAAAAAAAAAAAAAAAGTAATTTTATTGGAATACACAAGTTTTCTCTCTTCAAAATCCGAATAGAAAGGGTACTTGTTATATTTGAATACAATATGTACGTTTTCTATTCGAGGATCTTTGCTATTCGCGAAAAGTGTACCTCGTACTTGTTATATTCGAATACAATGTGTACATTTTCTATTCGAGGAGCGTTGCTATTCGCGAAAAGTGCACCTGCACCGTTTCAATTTTGAAAATGCTTAAGGACCTCGGCCTCTTAGGAGCAGCTACCGGTGCTACGCGTTCCTGGCCCTTGCAAGGCCCCAAAACCTCAAATGCCCACCCTCCCGACGACCACCGACATTGAAATTGACGTTGAACGTTGAAATGTCTCAGTGGGGGGAAAACGCATCCCTGACGGACTGCGAACTCTGCAGCTCTACGTGAGTGTTTGTGATGACAGCGCATTATGCGGTACCCACACCCAAATGGCCCCTTCTGAGCCGTGGGGTTATTTTCGATGCTCAGGCGTCGACTGAGGCGCGCGCTAAGGGAGGTAATCCTTTAGCGGGCGCAAAACCGACCTAACGGCCTTTTCGTCTTCTGCACCCTGAGGTGTTCCAAAGGGGTGCGGGGTAAGACGGTCTCTAGGGTAGGAAGGGATTTGGAGCGGTGGTGAGTTGTCTGACGCATCACCAGCGGTACGCTAGCCCTTCCGCCTGGAACTTTATTGTTCCACCAAAATAAACTTCAACGAGGAAAGGAAACAAAACTCTTAACATCATCAGACAAAACATCGTCGAGATTAGCCTTGAGGGGGTTACCCGAACGTACGCTTACTGCATCAGGACCGGTACAGAACAGTCTCACTCAAACACAAAGGTTGTGGGGTAGTCCACTTTCACAACAGTTGTGTGGTTTGCTCATCTGAATCCAACGCAACATCACTCAACAGGAATCAAAGAAGACTCTTCCATACATGCCTGCAATCACACCACAAAATCAAGCAAGATCCACGCACTACACGGAGTCAACTCCAACCAACCTTTCCACTCATACCCCTTGCTTTAGCCATGCAAGCCCCAACCTCCAGCCAACCAGCCATAATTAAATTCTCAGTACCTTTGTTAAATGGCCATTCAATAAAAGTCCGGGTGAAACCATAACAAAATAAATAAAATCACTAGGGCTAAAGTCGTTTTAGGTTAAGTATTGAGAGTGAATTGAGGTTGAGTCGTAGACCGATGAATCGGCAACCGACCTGTTATCAGTGATAACAGAAGGACGATCCTTTTGACGAAATAGCTCGACCAGATCAAACCCTCAAATGATAACACGGAAACTTGCATCACAGTACAGGCCAGAGGAACGTACTACTTATGCTTGTGCCAAAGGGAGAACACTCCCCCTAGTCATACCCTTGCTCCTCTACTAGTACCTAGTCACTGGGTACCTTCTCTAATCAGAATGGATCTGCTAAGCGACTCTTGACTGGAAAATATTCTAACCTCTCAAATTCTACAAAATTTCGGCAGCGCTTCCCGTAGGAAAAGTATCTTTTCAGAATTTGTACGAGTCCAAATATGACTAACTCCCCAGATTTGTAGAAATTTCGGCAGCGCTTCCCGTAGGGACAGGAGGCTGTCAAGATTTATACGAAGTTGAAAACGCAGAAAGACAAAGCAATTATACTCGGGACTAACTTCTGACATCTGCTTGCTGATTCAGAATCAATGACAGCCAGCATAGCCTCTAGATGAGACTATGGGTCAACATTGATCCTCACTCCTAGCAGGGTCTGTCCTATCTTCATCCCAAGTTCTCCCTCCCATCATCCATCTAATCTACCTATGGCTCCAATAGTTGGCGAACAACTATCCTATCAAAAAAAACGCCCCAAGTGAGAGCCCGCAAGCAAGCATACACATACATCTCTCACAATCCCACATCAATTTGCCCAAGTAGTTCGTTAGATCATTCAGTTTTTCCCTTTAAAACCCCCTCACTTATGGCATAGGATCAGACAAGGCCCTAACTTAAGGGTATGCCCAACGTGCCTAAGTAAACAACTAAGCGTACGCACAACTGGACTGCCTTAACTTAAGGGTATGCCCAACTCTAGATAAACTCTAGTCATAAAACATATGACCAGACCGCCCTAACTTAAGGATACGCCTGACTTCTGTTTAACCTGACGACGTGAAGCATAAAACTAGACTGCCCTCACTTAAGGGTATGTCTAGCCAACTTTATACAAAGTTACATAGGGCATAGGATTAGGCTGCCCCAACTTAGGGGTGTGCCTATCTTGCCTAAAACAAGCACGAACGACGAATGGTCAGACCGCCCTAACTTAAGGGTACGTCCTACCTATATAACATCAACGACAAGAGTGTATCACTAGGCCACCCTAACTTAAGGGTACGCCTAGCCAACTTAAACAGTATAGTTATAAAAGACAGAATCTGCCTGAACGAAGTACAACGACGTGTGACTAAGCCGCCCTAACTTAAGGGTACACTTAGCCTCCGTAACGACAAATATATGAGAACAACCATTGATACTTGCACAAACTCCATATGTTCCTCTCTTATTAGGCAGATAATCAGACCTACCCAACTTAGGGAGACATCCAATCCTGCCTTGTGTTTAGAAGGAAAAATAAAACAAGTTTATACTAACTCTCTGCTCCTTTGTCTTGTCATGAGCATAGGAGCGAGCCGCCCTAACTTAAGGGTACGCTCAGCCTGCCCAGGTTACCATCATTGTATTCTTCATAGCTTTTCTTTCTTCTTGTTCTACCTGACTTACTGACTGGCTTTCCCAACTTAGAGTGCCCGGTCTGCCTGATGATATAGGTTCGTATAATATATATCAGAATCGTATACCTTTAGCTGACCTTTGTGTTCATGGCTTATGACTGAGCTGCCCTAACTTAAGTGTATGCTCAGCCTCATGCGTTTGTCCCCCTCAGAAAAAACACACACAAAACTGAATCCACGCAACTTAGAGTGTTCCCAGCTCTGTTCTCAACAACCCACAAAAAAAACAGTAGGATTATGAGCCTTCCCAACTTAGGGTGCCCATCCTCCTCTTAAGAAACTCCAGAAAAAACAGCGACTGGTCCGTCCAACTTAGGATAGGCCCAGCCCTCAAAGATCATATAGTCAGCCCTGCAAACATAAATAAACACCGCACTGAACCCACATCAACTTAGAGGAGCTCAGCCCTGGGTTGACCCAGTCAGACGCATGCAGACGCGTTCATCCCACTTTCCCCCCACTTCATTCTGTCTGAATTCACTCAAAGAATCTGAACTCTCGTATATACTTGTTCATTTAGCCTTTCACAAAGCATGTCCTGACATACATAGCAAAACAAGTAATATCCTTACATAGTTGTATTCAGATACCCAGGGGATAGCAGATAGGGAAAGGGATCACACGCGTCAAACGACTTTATACCTGAAGTTCCCTGCCTCCAGAACCCCGCTTGGGTTCCGACAGAGCTCCCGCAATCGGTGCGGCGAACCCCCCAAAGAGGCCCTGGCGCGGTCCTACGGGTTGCAATCCCGCCTGCCGCCTTCCTCTCGTAACCTTAGACCAGACTGAGAGTAAGAAAGATAGAGGTAGAAAGTTCAGACTCTCGAGATCCAAGGGTGGGACAACTCAACTCACAATGAGAGGGCCTTGAAATCTGGATGCGCCTGAGGGCCCCGCAATGATGGTCAGGAAAACGCAGCAGAAGTCGATCACAACCTCGGCCGGACTGCGATGCACGAGTCCCCAGACATGTCTCCAAATCCCAGCAATGGCCCCCGTGCAGGGCCTGCTCACTCCTCTGAGTACATTGTCGTGCGCAGCTAGTGCACAACCGGGTGCCCAGCGAACCCCTCCCACGAAAGTGCAGCAGGGCACGGGGTGCACAGCAACCCATCAATGGGGCTCTAGCGGAATACAGGGTGCCCGTCCAGGCGTACCGCAGCAGCTCCGCAAAGGCAAAGCGACGTACAGTCTGAGCACTGTTGTGACCTGTTCTACCAGCCGCGGTCCGTTCACTGTGGCAACAGTTCTGTATGGCAACGACGTACTGTAGCTACACTCTGCGCAGTACTTTTAGCCGTACCTCATGTACCGTGATACACAGCGTGGCAGCAGTTCCCCAAGCCTTGAGAACATCAGCGATCTGGCCCTCTAGCAACAACAACCCAAAGTTAACAGCGTATAGAGGAAAGCTCAGACCCGCAATGGCACGACTACCCAGTAAGTGGTTAGTGCAGCAGGCTTCATAACTAGCAAGGTCCGACATGTTCCACAAAACACTTCTCCGCCAGATACAAACTTATTAAGTCCCGGCCGTAATACTCCTCCCAGTAATTCTGCGAACAGCAATTCAGCATTATGGTCTTGACACATCACCTTCCATGTCAAATATAGCCAGAACCACACAGAACCGTAGCTAGGAGGTACTGCAACAGCCGAAATACCGTGGCAGCCTATTCTGAACCCAACAGGCAGCACTCGTCGTGCAGACCAGTGCTACACCAGGTACGGGCTCCCATACTCAAACTTCTTCACAGCAAACGGTGGAAGACAACCCTGCGCTTTATTCAGACCGCAGGTGGCAGTCCGTGATAGGGCACACAGCAAGCGTGCACTGCAGCCAGCCAAAGTAGTATGGCTCAATCAATGAACTTCACTGTGAACCGCAGCTATGTGCCGAAACAAACTCACAGCAGAGCTATAATAAGTTCGGCCATACGCAGTGCCGCGAAAAGGCTGCCTACAACAGCAGCGACCGGAAGCCGAACGACAGCAACAGTCGTCTCAAAGCAGCAATAGACTCACGGTGGTAGCCATGGATTACACTAGTAATGCACAACCCAACGCCAATCCATCATTAGTAGCACCGACTTTCCTGAGGACGGCTGAACAACCCCGAACTCAGCAGCTCCGCCTGTTACAAAAGTAACAGTGACTCTACCGAAGCACAAGCACCATCCTTGAAAGAGCCAACCAGCCTGTGCAGGAAAGTAACAGTCTACATCTGACCGTAATCCTAACCACAGCCCAGCAGCAGTTCCTTGACAGTTCAAGTATAGAACCCGCATCCACAGTGTCACGTAGCTATCAGATGGTGTATGCGGAGGCAGGCTCAAAAAGCACAGACAGCACAATGTCAACCTCTCAGATAAGCACGGCTGCTTTGAAGCAACGTAACGGTCGGACGGGCAGGCGGTTAAGGAGCGATGAGGTAAGTTTCCTCTCTCTTGCTAATGTAAAATCTTAACACTCTTAGCTTGCTGCTCGATTTACTAACCGCCTGCAGCGTGGTATAGTTACAAGGGAAATCAGAATGTGAGTAGGATCTGAAAAATGGCCATGCCTGCGACCCTCAAATGTGCAATATGGGAGATGAACTTCTGTTAACCGGGGTAGACAAAGTACTAATAAGGCAAAAAAAGTCCAATTTGAACAATGCTCTGATCCCTCGGATGGATCAGCTGACAGCACCCCCACTTCTGCAATTATTATTAGCTTTATTTTATATTCTCTATTGCTACTCCTTTTCCCTTCGACTGCTCTCGATTCTCCTTGTCTTGCGCTTCTACCCACTCACTCCCGTTCTGCCTGCGGATGCACATCCCTTTCACAGACTCCCCACCAGGTAAGTTTGCCTCTCCCCCTTGCTTTCAGGACCTTACTCAACCCGCCTCCCGCTCTCCTCCGAATCTTGTAGAAATCCAGGCCCAAGTACGTACTACTTCAACCGACAGGACGGGCCGCGTACCACTTATCAGGTAAGCATCCCACTTCTCAGCTGCCTCACGCTCCCCACTCCAGTCCTCTTCTTCGTTCTACAGCCCAATGCACCCGGCCCGAAGTACTGACCACGTTCATTCAATCTCAAACCTCCCTCCGTCAGCCAACACCGGCGCAACCCATTCACCGCCCCTCTCGACGAGAACCTTACTGGAATGTGCCCTAGTGCCTTGAAGGTGATCTGTTGGCGGATGAGGACACTCCCTCTGTCTTGCGGTACTCGACAGCAATGTGTCCCTCCTCAAGCGCTGCTTCTTCGGAGCCAATGTTGCATGGCTCGATTCTGGAAACGACAGCGCAGCATGCCTTAGGCACCAGCCAGCGGCAACGAAGAGCATCGCCAAGAGACGTCAACCCGGAATGGATCTTCTCCGAGAAGAAAGCTAGGTGCGTATCCCCCTTCTCGTGACTGCCTCATGCTCTCACCATCAAGGGAATGGGCCAACTCGGAATGAATCTTACGCTGAACCATGGCCAGATGCATCCGTAATTTGTTGAATTCCCCTCCGGGCGCAGCCTATACATATTACAGCACAAAATTGGCAGCCCCTTTCCCAAATCTGACTTCACCAACCTGCTCGCAACGTCCCGAAACCCCCGTTTTACATCTATCCTCGCTCCAATCCGCCTACTAACGAGCGAGAAAACCCATTTTCCCTCCCCTTCGTTCTGGCCTCCATACCTCCGCGCGGCCCGTTTTCCTATTAACTCCCAGCCTCCTCGCTTCCTACCTGAACTGACCCCATACTCCTGTTCGCCTCACCTAAAAGCCCCCTACCTACTATCTCCCCCTATCCGAATCCGTCAAGAATAGATGAGATCGCTTGTTCCCTCGTCTCTCATAGCCAGCTCTCTTTCTCCTTCACCTTCGAATGCACACCGCGCAGTATCCCGTCCCGATTCATGCTCTTTTTTTTTTTTTTTTTTCCCTTTTTTTTTTCTCTTTTTTTTTTTTTTTTTTTTTTTCAGGTATCGCCTCTCTCTTTGGCACTTCGATCCCACTCTGCGTTACTTCCTTCCCGTTCTAGATGCACCAAGCGTGGAGTCGAGCCATGACTCACTCCTCTCGTACTTGCCTTCGTTCCATCAACTTCCACCCCTCCGCTATCCCTATAGCACAGCGCCCAGTGAGCAGCCTGGTCACGAGGTCGCGCAGCAGCAGCAGCCCCCCGTACGTCCCAACAAGCAGGAAGTGTCGGGCTCTCCCCCGAGTTTATACATGTCGCCCTTGCGCAGAGGTCATGCTAATCTTCACCGTATCGTTCCAATTTTAACGGATGTCCAGGACTGCTTCAGGGGCAGAGGTCCGGGACCGCTGGTCTGCTGCCTCAGGGCAGCTGCACCATCCGGTCTCGGACACAGGTCTGTATTTCGACAGTTCAGTGGTGTATCCACTGAACTAGGCTCTTGGGTACAAACAAAAAAATAAAATTTTTAGAAATAATAGAACTCACAATAAAATAATAATAATAATAATAAACAGCGACTGGGGGAGGGGGACCCATCAGCACTTGGTCCTCGGCCCTGCTCTGCAGGCCCGCTGCCAGATTCCCTTGCAAAACCAAGGGGGATAATCCCACAGGACCCTCAACCCCTCCATTCTCCTACGCTCCTTCATTGCCAGCTGCTGGCCTCAATCCTAAAATCCACCTGGTGAGAGTTCAGTTACGTTACCTATAGGGCTAAGCCCAAGCCTAGACTAGGTGCGCGCTAACCTGTATGTAAATAGTACAGTCGGCCGCCCTGGGCCTGCAGGCGGTGCTCCAAGGCTACTGCTGGCCTAGTGCTCGAGCTTCCAGCCTGTGCTACCGTGCTGGCTGGTCGTGGGACAGCCCCGCCCTGACTTGTATGGCCTGCAGCCTTGCCATGCCATGGCTATGGCCGGGGCTTTCCTATCCCGCCGCACTCATTCCAGGGATCGCTTGTTTTACCGCCTTTGGGCAAAAAAAAGACCCCGGCTTCTATCCACCTAGCCCCCGGCCCTCACCGTCCTAGCTAAAGTTTGCCACGGCATCTACTGCTGTTAGCACACGGCCATACCTAGCACCCAAGTAGCTTTACACAGTATGGCCCCGAAATGCCGCCCTCCAGTAGGTCACACAACACCCATCTCCCAGTCACAGTCCTTCCCAGTCAACCTTATGTCGTCCGAAATTTTGCCTGTGCGTGCGAGGTTGCGAGTTCCTCAGAAATCCTAGCCTAGCACTTACTTGTTCTACCGGCGTCTCATAGTCTTCCTTGATCAATCGCTTGGTCCGGCTAACTCGTGCCCGCAAGGTGCACGCTCACACACTCTGTAATCAACACAGATGGGATGCGCCCCTAGATATCGTCAGTCGCGTTCTTCCTGTAATCTGCAAATATGTGCCCGAATACCCTTGTAAGGGTGTTCGGGCCGACAACGCGTGCCGCCCTTAAGGCCAAGGCCAAAAGGTACGCCGATTTAATGGAAAGGTCATCCCGAAGTTAGCCCGAAAGAGACGAAAATGACCGATCTAGCCCACGGGAGGCAAGTCCGTAGCTAAGAGGCCCGAAACGGAAACGTCGGTCCCCAACATCAATATATACTAGGGGACCTGGTGCAGGTACGTAAATGTGCACGCGACCGGAAACTCCCTCCCAAGTTCTCTGGCTGTTTCCGCGTTGTCGAGCTCGGACCCAACGGCGCCAACACGGTGCGCATTGTGCCCGAGGCCAGTTCCAGCCATAGCTTTGTCCCCATTGTCCGCCATACCTCTTATATTCGTCCCCTCCCTCCTTCTGATCTCCCTCCGTCTTCCTCATCTGCTGATAACGAGGACGACGACGATCCAGCTCCCGCTTCATTCTCTCCCTCTTGTTCCCATCTCTCATCTTCTTCCCCGTCCTCGCCATGAGTTTCACAACAGAGCAAGCTCTTGAAAATCATCTGCAGCAGCCACGTGGCTACATCTCGGAGATCCGGCAAGTTCGTCATCCGCGGCTCAGTCCTGATCTTCGACGATTGGCGCAGTTCTTCTGCACCGAGGGTGTGTGTGCCGCCGCTGCGTTCCGATTCGTCGGAAGTCCGCAGGCAGTAGTATTGGCAGACGTGGTGGCATTTCATCGGCGAGCGGCTCCAAGAACGAGCCACGTCACCACGGTCACTGCCTTTAGCGGCGATCTCAGCGTGGTCAACCCGCTTCGGCATACCGCGATCTTGGGGATAATCGGTAGAAGGCGCCCACGCCAAAACCTTTTTGGTTTTGGCCGCCCAAAGTTTAGCCGTTCGGTACTACCGGCCCAATGACTTGCATGTGGGGTACTACAGGCCCACGCGTCGCTCCAATGCCCCTACCGAGTCATGAATCTAGCGCATAACAGCGCAAGATTAATTTTGATGTAAAAGAGGTGGGCGGTGGTACGCTCAAGTATAGAATGAGGCCCGCGTACGCGATTTTGAAAAAAAAGGGCCCTACCGGTTCATGAATCTGACGCAGAAATAGCGCCAAATTCCATAAACCGGTAAAAATAAGCGCAGGGAGATGTGGCCACGGCGCGAAGGCGCCTTTCACCCAGGGAAACGTTGTGGGGGCCGGTAGTACCAAACGGCCGAACTTTAGGCAGCCAAAATCGAAAAGGTTTTGGCGTGGGCTCTTTCTACCAATTATCCCGCGATCTTGACCTCATTACGAGAGTGGACGCAGCAATTATCGGCTGAGTGGCATCACGGTCTTGCGCGCCCTGAGTACAACCTCGTTCCGACGTACGGGACTGACTTCGACGAGATCCGCACCTCTACGCGCCAGCCGGTAGTTGTGCTCCCCACACTCATCCCCTTCCAACGCCCCCAATGAACCGCGCCGCTCCTCTCGCTCCTCTCTCCAATTTTGATCTTTCCTCTCTTTTCCCCACCTTCTGGCAATCCGATCTTCACCCTCACCTTTCCTTCCTGCTCGAGCCCCTTGCCGTCCCGCTCCTCGATCCCAGGCATTGGCGGGCGTGGCGCGAGACTTTTGTCGATCTGTCTGTGTGCTTGGCCCGAGTGGAGGTGACGTGGACGCGGACCAACGAGCATCCTGGGTGTATTGAGTACCATGAGTTGTTGATTATCCAGGCTTGAAGAACTGACATAGAGGGCGATCTTCTCGGTTTTCTCTTTGGATCGGTGCGGTCGGGCCATCGCCAGCTAATTACCCAGGAACTCGTCGTCCCGCTCGCGCAACATGCCGACGACCTCTCTCTCGACATCATTTCGCAAAGTGACGAAAGTCTGGCTCCGCACGTCGTTACGCGGACATTGGCACCGTATCTTCAGTGGACTGCGTGTTTGAAGGAACCAGGAAGTGAAAGCGCCCTGCCATCGCGGCAGGAGTACTTGAAGCCGCACGGAATCATCAATCTTGCCTTCTATTAGAAGCAAGATACGTCCGAGGAGGCGGTTGAAGGAAAAGGAGTAGAAGAAGCCACCGAAGAAGAGGGCGACGCCGAAGGAGAAACGTCGGAAGAAGGAAGTTATAGTGAGTACAGCGAACGGGAACAGAGTATAGAGGAGGAGGAGGAAGAAGACGACGAAGAGGAGGAAGCCGGATCGGAGTAAGAAGCCTTGCCGGACGAAGCCGCGCGCACAAGCACAGAGGAGGAAGATCCCGAGGCGGCACGAAAACGGGAAGAGATTGCCGCCAGGAAACAGCAGTTGGAATTCGCCAGCGGGGCGAACCTGCGCATCAACAACGATCAGACCCAGGATCTAGAGGCCCCCAAGCCCGAAGATGGCGACCCTGCTGCCGCAACTCCGAGCGCATCGCGAAGGAGACAGAGCCGATCCCCCTCCCCTTCCACCCCAGCCCGTCCCCCAGTTCGTCCACTTACCGATGCGGGGGATTGACCTTCGTCCCCGATCATTATCCTGCCGTCCCCTTGATTACCTCACCCTCCATCAGATCTCTACCCCCGTCACCTTCACTCGCAACCCCTTCCCTCTCAATACCTTCCATCACTTCTGCTCCACGCGCCTCACCGTCACCGTCCATCCCCATCCTTTGCTTCAATGTGCAACCCCCACGTTCTGTTTGCGTGTCCTTTTGTTAATTGCCGCATGGGAGCAGAGCAATGCGGTAGAAGTCTACTGCATAATCACAGGAACCATCCCCACCTGCCGCCATCACAAGCTATTTTGCATGGCGCTCTTCCGCACTTTCTCCACCCTCTACCCTGACTACCTCGCCTCCCTCCCTCATTGCGGCGATCGATTTCCCCGGTTTCACCGGATCATCCGCTACGAGGAGCTCCCAGTGACAGTGGAAGGGATTGACCACTACTTACCCCCACTTCCCCCCAACCCTCCCCGTCAGCACCCCTCCATGTACCGTGTCTATTTTCCCATTCCTACGCGGCGTTGACCCCCGCCACGTACTACCCCATCCTCCCCCCCACCCATCTTCTTGTCAATGATCGTTTTGGGGATTAGGAGACTAGGCTTGCCACACTGGATGGCATCCACACTCTTTCTAATGGTAAGTGGCATATGTAAGGCTCTCCGTGGCGATCGATTGGAGAGATGGACCCATGTCCCTCGAGAAGCACGAATCAGCAGTTTCTCGAAGATCACACCATTGACGGGCAGGGGGTTGCCTATGATAGGACTGCAGAGGATGGGATCCGAAACAACGCGAGCCAGCATACATCACGGACATCTTGTCACGGATGTTGTCGCCAATTCATACCCCGGCTCAGTTTTCTTTGCTGACATAGATTGTGCTGATCTAAGTTTCTCCTTTTCTTGCTTGTTCGTCTCCTCCCACTTCCTTTGTTCGAGATTTCATGCAATCAGGAGATCGCATAGTTTTGGAACCCCCTGCGTGCCACATATGTGACGAACAACTTCCTGACCCCGTACTATCTTTCGTACCCCTTTGGCTTAAGTCTTTCCTTTGTATCATACTGGCCCAACGAAGCCCCCATCGCTTTCCTTGATTTCGGATGCCTTGTTTGGGCCCCCATTTTTTCGGAAGTTCCATTGATTTTTGGAATTCCGCTTTTTGTAATTCGGGAAATGCATGGGAAATTGCGTGCGCCTCAGCGAGCGTACTAGGAATCGGGCCCGACAGTTTAGAATTCCGGAATAAGCGGAACCCGACACGTCCTCTTGTGCATGAATGTTCTGAGTCTCGTCGGAGAAAACTCTAGGAACTTTGCGAGAATACGGATAGGCATAGGACTTTCTTTTCCCGCGTCAACTTTCACGCGCGGATATGGTGATTTCAATTTTTGAATTGGTTTAGGACATAGGCAAACTGTAACTATTTTGGTGTCTTTTTCTCTTGTTGTCGGCGCCACGCATGCGAGCTTCCTCCTCCTTATTTCCCACGTCCTTCATCCCCCATGCTCTCTTCTCTCTCCCTTCCCCCTTCCCTTCCTCTCCTATCGCAACTGTTTTCTCTCTCTCTGCTCTTTGCGCGCCTGTTTCCTTTCTTGATGATCTGAATCCTGGACCCGTCTTGCGCTGCTTCCCACGCCTCTTTCCTTCTCGTTCTTTAGTCTTGGCTCACGAAACCTGGTTAATCCTTCGATTACCCCCGCTCACCAATCAGATGCGTTGAGTAAGAGGATCCTTCTATTGCGCGACGAATCTGATTGGCTGAACATTGGGTTCCGAAGGATCAACATGGCTCCCTTAAGCGCCCCCCGCTGAATCTTCTCCTCCTACACATCGGTTTCCCCTCCGCCTTCTCCTCATTCTGCCTCCCTTCTCGCAACTATAAATTCCACAAGTGCGTCCGCAAATCTCTCTTACGTCATCAACTCCCAAGCCAGCTTCCGGGAAGCAGTGGCTAGGTGATGCGTTTGGTGCGAGTCGAAAACTCCTAACGGGCTGACTGTAGGCTGGCCGGTTGCACGCTTGGTCGCCACGACGGACTGTGGGATCCGGGCGAGCCGTGTCGAGCTTGCGTCAGCGGGGTGGCGATAGCAGCGGCAGAAGATTAGCACGCGACGGCCGGGATCGTCAGTGCGGGTATGAGGATCAGTAATTGGAGTTAAATGGATGATTGGCTTAGAGCAATATTTAAATTTCACGGCGAATGCGCCTTCACTGTTGCGGATTATTTTTTTCTTTCGTGTGAGTTCACGACTGTGAAGCGGAACATTCTCTTTTCAGATCCCAGTGTCTCCTGTCTTGACATTTCTCGTCTATCCCCCCCCCTTTCTTGCTCTGATCTGAATGACGAGGTGTTATGAGTTTGTCTCTTTAATGAACAGAAGTGAATCCTTGTGATTTCCTGCGCAGAAGAACTTCTTCTGAAACTCTTCCATTAGTTTCCTGGGTGATCCCCGGATGCAAAGGAATTCAATCCTCTTGTCTTGTGAATGGTGGATGCGTGTGTACTATCCCCTGGTTTGCTTCCGATTTGTGGAGGGAGTGATGCTCCATGGTCATTTTCGCACCTTCCACAGTGGATGTATGCACAAAAGGGAAAATGCTTGTAATTGAATTTGGTTTTGGTTAGACCCAGAGCTCTACGGGATTTTGTTCGAGAATGCAAGAGTGTTTTCGTTCTGAATACACTGTGCATGCCATCTGCCTTATACTGCACGACATTTGCAGACAGTCTATGGAGCAGCCTCGAAAGAGTCAGGCGCCTCGGATTTTGGTCGATCTGGTCTGCTGAACGAGAGTTGCAGGTCGATCCCTCGAAACTCCAACCCGATTATTGCATGGTTGTACGGGCTCTGTAAGATTCTTCCCTCGTGTCGAAAGGAAGGAAAATGTTAGTTGGTTTTTACGATTGTGTTTTTTGATGACGTCCCGGGGTTTTTGCAAACCCATTTTCGATTAATTGGCATGTGGACTGACGAACGCACCTCGATCGGGTGCGAGCCTCCCGTGTCTCCCACGCCAACGCGCCCCTTCCCTTACAACGAGGAAAGGACACGTGTTTGCGAGTGGGACGTACGAGAAGCTGTCGCACGGATTGGTGGACGATATTACTTCCCTCTTGAAAATCGCTGCTCTTGATTCGTGGACGCAGGCTTTGTCATTATCGATACGCACTTCCCGCCTTACTTAGTATTGTTGCCATTTAACGTGCTGATTGTCATTTTGTGGACGGGAGTGGCGCCCCATTGGCCTCGAACCCTGTGCACTGCGTGCCAGCGTTTCAATCGCTACGAATCAAAGGGCTTCCAGTACCGTATACGGAGTGAAGACGAGCACAAGGAAAGAGCCACGGGGCTGAGACCCTCCACGTCGGACTCGAAACTGACCAACGAGCGACGCTGGGACTTGATACGGAAACGTGACACGCGGAGTGTACCGAAGCCCTTCAGTTCTAAACGAAGAGCCGTAGCATGGTGGGAAGTTCGGCAATACTTTTTGGATTGAATTTGGATTTTTTTCTTTTCGCGCTGTGCCCGCACGCCCATTCCGGACTCGCGAAAGCAACCGACTTACTTCATCAGGCCAACACGGGGGATTTCAGTTCTGTCTGTGTCCCCACACTCAATTTTCCAAAAATCCTTGGCACACCCCATCTTGCTGTTTTCCTGGGCCTCCTTTCCGCACCCTTAGCACTTCGAACGGAAGACAGCACAGGGCGTGAGGATGCGCGTCACAGGACTGTATGAGGCTGGAGGCCAGGCCATATGGCAGACCACAGGAATGTCCGTCTCTGTGAAAGCCCAAGAAAATCCGGCGCGTTAATTGGGAAAGACCTGCGGAGCCCTCCTGTGTGGGGTCCCGGTTTGCTTTTCTGCTCGGCACTATCGGTGTCCATCTTTCAAGGGACTTTCTCTATTTTTCTCTTCTTACGTATTGTCGGATCAGTGCCCATTTCTGAATCAGCTCAAATCTGTCGCCCAAAAAAATGGGGAAAAGTTTGAAAGTTAAAAAACTTCCCGCACCCCTTTTTTTTTTCTTTTTTTTAAGGGCGACGTCCTTGATATATCATCATTAAGCTGAGCGGCCCCAGGGAATTCAGAAATAGTTGGTTTTACAACTTTTACTTGTCAACTTCCATCATCTGGATTCGAACACGGGTCTGTATTTTCAACAGTTCATGGGTGTACCCAGTGAGCAAGGCTCTTGGGTGCCCCCATGTTTGCACAGCGGGCGTTACCGGCCCAGGCAGGGTGCAAAAAAGACACAAAAAGTCATTTTAAGACCTGGGACACTTTTTCCCCCGTTTGGGGGGAAACGAATACAAAGGTTTCCTCGTGGGGAGGTTTTGTAACTTTCCCCAAAAAGGGCACTTTCTGAGATCAGGCGTGACATGCGGGAGGTGTGGTCCGCGTCGAATTGCCTTCAGAACATGATGGTCTCGACGGTTCAGCACTTGAGCGTCGATCTGGCGAGCTCCGTAAACAGGACTCTACCCGCTGGATTGGGTTTTGTGTTCGACAGCCGAACTCGTTTTTGAGCGCTCTCCTGCACGCGCCATCATCTCCCCTGAGGTAAGCATTCATATTTCCGTATGGATCGGTTTATGATACGTGAACGAGCACATTGATATTACAAGGGTTTCCCTGGACATTTCTCTCTCTCTCTCTCTCTCTCTCTCTCTCTCTCTCTCTCTCTCTCTCTCTCTCTCTCTCTCTCTCTCTCTCTCTCTCTCTCTCTCTCTGCCTGCCTGTCTGAGTAGGGGCTGAAAACCGGGCGAGTATCCTGCCACCCTCTATGTGAAGGTGCAGGGGAGGCCTTCGGCATAGAGTTAATTGCAAGGCCAGATCCTCGACAATGATGAGCTTACCTCCTCGTATCATATCATTGTCGCGCTCGAGAAGGGTTTGTACAACCCCATCGGTCATAGACTTTTGTGCTCTCCGTGCGGAATTTACACGGAGTTCCCTTCCTCAAGAATCTCTACGTTCCTTTCTGCCCCGTTACTCAAGTCAGGGGCTTGAATCGTGGTGGAATCGGTTGGATACAGTAATGTCAGGAGCTACTCTCTTTAACCGAAAAAGATAAAAGTAAAAATAAAATAAAATCCCTTTTCCCGCGGGCGGATCACTCCTTGGATCACTTTTTACGCTGAATATCAAGGTGGGTCTTCTCTTTCAAACTCTTTCTCGTTGTTTTAATTTTTGACTATCTATCTGGATGCCATTAGTCCGACGCTCACTATTTATCGGCTGGTATGCAACCAGCGGGTTTTCGGATGTAATTACGCTACTTTCATTCAATTCGTCAAGTTTTCATGCCACTCATTTGGGTCCATCAGGATTCGAACTAGGGTCTGTCTTTCAACAACTCACGGGTGTACCAACTAAGCTAGGATCGCTGGTAATCGTTAACTCTTCTTAAAGACCTGCTCTGACAAATCTCAAGCTGCCGAGTTTAACAACAATCTGAACAAATCCGTAGTTCTTCTTCTGTCGATAAATTTTGTTTAATTTATTAAATCATGTTGTCGATTTAAATCATTGATTGAATTTGACGGATGGATTGAGTGATGGATTTCTCCCCGTGGTTTCTCGCCGCGCCTCTTGCCCCGTCTTGCTTGTCTCCTTGCTTTACACGGATGCGATTCTGACTTTTTCTCGAACCTTTTCTTTCCTCAATTGATTATTTGAATTTGTAAAGACGCTGAACAATTCGATATCAGGTTAACCGGACTCCCTTTATTTTGATTGAGGGACAGTGAACCTTTATTATGATTGAGGGACAGCGCCTGTGAGGTTTTTCCGTGCCCTCCTGCTTCACATTTGTCCTCTTCCTCCTGTCCCGACGATCCTTTGGTCCACCGCGAAATTGGACTCCCAGTTGATCACATTTTGTTTTCCCCATATTCATAGGAAATCAATCAATCAATCAATCAATCAATCAATCAATCAATCAGTCAATCAATCAATCGATCAGCAAATAAATTAATCAATAAGTCAGTCAATCAACGAATCACTCGATAAATCGACCAAAATCAGTCCACCAGTCAATCAACCAATGACTCGACCAATCAATCAAATAATGGATCCATCGATTAATCAATTAATCCATCCATCCTCCCATCCATCCATCCACCCTATCAATCAATCGATCGAAAATCCCTTATATGTTCAATCAATCAATCAGTCAATCAACCACTCGATCAAGTCGTCAATCAATCCAATCGCTGAATCAATCAACAATCCCTAATATTTTCAATCAATCAGTCGATCAAATCAACCCATCAGTCAAATGGGCCCGCGTCCTGGACCCCCTATTCATCGCTTTTCTTTGTGCTCGGTCATCAGGCGCCCTGTCGGTGAGATGAAGCGCTCATGTGGAAATCCACACCGTCAGCAGGCCAAGGGGCCTGCTGACGGTGTGGATTCCCACTTAAACTGTTCACCTCACCCCAGTCATGGCGGTTAATCTCGTCAGCAGAACAAATCAGAGAGTGTCTGCCAACGAAATTCTGAATTTTCGCGTTTTTTTGTTTTCTCTTTGAATGATTGTTGAGGTTTATACGGTTCATTTGCAGGGTCACAGTATGAAGGAATCTGCGGTTGAGACAATGTTTCAGAACAGGCACATTCCTAAGGTCGTAGACATGTTAAGGACGCGCCTGGACCTGGAGCCGAAGCCCCACCCTTATGAAGACGAAGCCGTTGTGCGGGGGGCAGCACTCTTTGCTGATTGCAACGAGCGGGTTATGGAGAGTGATCCCATCCCGGGGGGCCGATCTCCGAGAACGGGACCGGATTCAGTACCTGCTGTGTTTGGTAAATCCGGGGGGCGATCTCCGCACGACATCACTCGTTGGAAGCAGGTTGCAGAGGAGTTGCCTGTGCACGAATGGAGTGAATGGGAGAAGTACACCTGCCAAGTGGAGAAGAGAGAGTATTCATGTCCGGGCTGGCTGTGGAGTATTATATTAGAATGGAAGCGTGACATCGACGGCTGGCTTGGCAAGAAAGCGGCAGGTGGGATCAAGGAATTTGCCACCCGGTTTGTCGAATTCCGAAGGGCGTGCGAATATGCATTTGGAGCGTTGCGGGCAAGACCAAATTCAGGAAGGAAGTTCTTGGTGGTCGATTGCTGGAAATCCAATGATATAAAGGACTGCCTGCGGAGCCTTCAGGCGAGCAGGGGGCCGGAGCTCTGCGATATGGTCATCTCCATGCCGCTTCAGGAGCTCCGCAAGAGAAAGGAACGTATCGCAGAAATGGAGGGAATAGGATTAGCGGCACTCGGCCTTTCGCCCAAGGCGACGCCCAACGCCTTGATGAACGGAGGGATCCCTTATGTCCTTCTCGAGGCAGGGCCCGCGGTAACGGGCTCAGGCGATCCAGAGGATCTCTGCTCGGGGTGGAACAAGCTTGTTGGTGAGCAGGTGTCGCTAGCCCTGCAAGCTGGTCTTCAGGTCGTCTTGCGCCTTGGACGTGATGATTGTGACGATGTGCACTTCAGGAATGAGGCTTTCAAACTAGAGGATGAGAAGCTCCATTGCGGAGCACAACTCAGGGACATTGTCGGTCGCGTAGGCAAGGATTTTCGAAACATAGCTATCGCTTATCTGCCTCCACGGCACATGCTGGCTTCGGCAATTGAAGCCGCTGCAGCAGAGGCGCAATGTGATATAGTCCAGACGGTTCGGCACATAAGACGTGTGATTGGGGACTTGGTGAACGACCAGGCCGCCGATACAACGCGCATCCTTATCGGCGGATGCAAGACGGCGGACACGTGGCATGCCCTGCTAAGTCGGCGGCACGAGATTGATGGCTTTCTTCTTGAGGCGGGCCTCCGAGAGCCTCACCTGTTTGACCAACTTCTTCTCCTAGGGGGACCAAGCAGGCGAATTCGCCAGGAGAGGGGGGGCAAAGTGTTGCTTTGTGGGGGCCAACAGGAAAATGTGACCCTCAGTGAGTATGACATGGTCTGGTTGAGCGCTGTCACAGACGAGCTGATGGGTACAGAGGAGGTCCTCTGGATTGCGACGAAGTGTGTATCAACTGTGGGGGTGGGTTCAGAAATGAACTTGATCAGGGAAATCAACGGCTCCAATGTGTTGCTCTGGAGGGAGGGTCATATTATGACCGACTACCGCGGAGAGGTTGGAGAAGAGCAAAAGGTGACGATCGTCCCCATTGTCGACTGTGACAACAACAGCCAGGGACTCGAGCTAGCAGATGCGCTATCGACGCAGCTCTCAGTATTGAGGGCGAAACTGGCCGGAAAAGGTGACACTCAATGGTCACAGCTTCTTCTTGAGTACAGGCCTGCAGACGGTGTGAACTTCTCACGCTCTCTTTTTGAGACTGTGGAGAGAACTCACGTCCTCATCAGGAGATGGGTTCTGGCGAACTTGGGAGCAGAGGCGGCGCAGGAGGTGCGAATCGTATGCTTTCTTGAGGAGCAGGTGGAGTCAGAGACACGTCGACAAATTGCGAATCTGCCCCATGTAGATGGGGTGAGCCTGCGACTTCCCGAACGGCGAACTATCAGCCGCCCCGGTCTTTCGGCCTAGACGCAGGTAGATCGCATCCTCTGCTTTTCTTTTTATGAAAAGTTTTGTAAGACCTGGCAGCACTGTAACGAACATTGACTCCGAATCCAGCGGCCTAGCTCAGTTGGTAAGGCTCACAAAGAGTCGCAAGTGGCATTCAGAAGGTCTTGGGTTCAATCCCCATTGCCCTCATGGACCTTCCTGGGCATGCTTGGCGCCCCCCAACTAGAGATGGACCACTGGGCTTGGTCCCGGCTGGGTCCCACCTGTGCCTTTCTGTTGTAGGAGGCTAGCATGAAGCGACTGGTGGGCGTCTAGGGACCATCCATTTGTCAATCCATGGTCCTTAGGTGCCCGCCATTCTCTTCGTGGTAGCCTCCTGCAACGAAAATGCGCAGGTGGGACCGAGCCCCCGGATCTGCATTGAACAGAAACGGCTGATGTTCATAGGGGAGGGGACCAGAGGGGAGGTCCAGGGATTGCTCCCTTGGCATGGTACGTGATGCTACCGGCTGTCTCCTGGCCGGTATCGTTCACCTGCAGGTCAGGCGCAGCCCCTACATGTTCCCTCTTATACCGGCCACCTGCAGGGTCAGGCGCAGCCCCTACATGTTCCCTCTTTTGAGGCATTGTGAACCCGGGCTGGCTGCTCCGGGGTTCCCCTTAATACTATAAGCAGAAGTAGTGGTAGGTAGGTAGTGTAAGGTGGAATAGAGAGAAGAATCTAGTTTAGTTTTATAAAAGAAAAAAGAGAAAAAGAAAAAAAACATGACTCTGAATATTTTAGAGTCGGTGATGTGAATGGGAGAAGCTTTGCTTCCAAGAGAAGGTTTCCTCAATTTGACGGCCCCATTCTATTTGTGGGGAGCTGTACCAGCTCGAATCCGGACCTGGCATTGATTGCCCCTCCATGAGGGGATCTACACAATTTTACAGCATTCATTGCCCCAGTCATGCAGAACTTCCATTCTTGCCCGGCTCCTTTTTGGTGCCGGGATCATGCTGAGAACACTGCAAGTGTGGTAGTGCAGTTGGTTAGAACTCTGGCATGTGACGAACTACTTCCCGAACCCGTGCTATCTTTCGTACCCTGGCTTGAATTTTTCCTGTATTATACCAACTCCACGAATACCCCGTTTTGTTTTCTTGATTTCGGACACCGCGTTTTGGGCCCCCGTCCTCCGAAAACTCTTTGATTCTTGGATTCTGCTTTTGCAATTCGGGAAATACATGGAAAATTACGTGCGCCTCAGCGAGCGCACTGGGAATTGGGCTCGGCAGTTGGGAATTCCGGGATAAGCGGAACTTCGACGTGTCCTTTTTGTGTGTGAATGGTCGTGGTCGCATTGGGAAAAACTCTCGGAATTTTGTAGGGATACGAATAGGCGTAGGACTTTCTTTTCCCGCGTCGTCCTTTCCACGTGCGGATATGGTGATTTCAATTTTGAATTGGTTTAGGACATAGGCAAGTTGTAACTGTTCGGTGCCTTTTTCTTTTTCTTTTTGTTGACGGCGCCGCGCATACGAAGCTTTATTATCTTCCCCTCCCCGCCGCCGCTCTGTTTCCCGCATCGTTCTCTCCGGCGCCCTTCCCTCCTTTCCCCCTTCTCATCCTCCCTCCTAGCAACTGTTTTTGCTCTCTCTCCCGCTCTGATCGGTTGCACGCCCATTTCCCTATCTTGATCATCTAAATCTTGGACCCATCTTGCGCTACTTCTCGCGCCCTTTTTCCTTTCGCCTTCTGAACGTGACTCGGAAGCCCGGCCGATCCTTCGATTACCCTCGCCCACCAATCAGACGTGTGGAACAATAGGATCTGCCTATTGTGCGACATTTCTGATTGGTGGAACTCCGAGTTCCGAAGGATCAGCATGGCTTTCGCGGCGCGCTCCTTTCCAAGTCTTCTCCTCCTGCTTCTTTTCTTACACTTCAACTTTCCCCCTGCTTTCTCTCTCCCTCGTCTCCCTTCTCGCCACTATAAATTCCGCAAACACGTCCACAAATCTCTCTTACGTTCTCGACTCCTAAGCCGACTTCTGGGAAGCAGTAGCTAGGTAGAGTGTTTTGGTGCGAGTTGGAAAGCCGTGTCAAGCTGACGACAGACTGGCCAGTTGCGCGCTGGATCGCCACGACGGACTGTGGGATCTGGGCGAACTATGTCGAGCTTGCGTCGGTAGGGTGACGATCGCAGTGGTGGGCCATATTGGAATTCATGGCGAATGCGCCTTTGTTATTGCGGATTTTTGTCATGTGGTATGAGAGTACGGCGGCAACGCCGAATTTTTGCTTCCGAAACTTGTCCTTCCCTATCTCGACATCCCTCCTTTTCCTTCTCTCTCTCTCTGCCGTCCTTGAATGACGACGTGTCTTGATGTTTGTCTCTCCCGTGGATGAGAGTGAATCGGCATGCGTCCTGTATGAAAGAACTTCTTCCGGAACTCTTCCATTAGTTTCCTGGATAATCCCCCGAAGCAAGGGAGTATGATCTTCTTGTCTTGTGAATAGTGGATGCGGGTGCATTATTTTCCGGTCCATCTTCGATTTTTGCGCATATGTCATTTTCGCACCTTCCACAGTGAATGCATGGATAGGCAATTGCTTATCGATTTGATTTCAATAGGACTTTGTTCGAGAATGCAAGAGTGTTTAGATCTGTTACGCTAGATGCACAGCGCATGCCATCTGCCTTATGCTGCACGACATCAGCATCCGGACTCCGGAGCAGCCCGAAAAAACAAGGCCCTCCGGATCTTCGTCGCACCGAACTTGAAGTGCGAACCTGATCTATACATGGTCTGTGGACTAGGCTTCTTCTTCTCTCTAATTGGGAAAACTGATCTGATTTTGCATTGGTGTTTTCCGTTGATGACGTCTCAGAATATTTGCCATTGATTGACATGTGGACTGACAGTCGCCCTTCGAACGGGCGCCAGAATCCCGTATCTCCCGCAATAACGCGACCTTTCCCCTACAACGAGGAAAGGACACGAGTATGTGAGTGGGACGTACGAGAAGCTGTCGCACGGATCGGCGGACGATACTCCTTCCCCCCTGAAGATCGTTGTTCAGGATTCGTGGAGGTTGGGTTTGTGATCATCGATACACACTTTCCACCTTCCTCGGTACTATTGCCATTTAACGAGTTGATCGTCATTCCATGGACGGCCGTAGAACCACACTGGCCTCGCACCCTGTGCACTGAGTGGCAGCGCTTCGAGCACAACGAATCCAGGGGCTTCCACTACCGTGTGCGGAGTGAAGACGAACATAGAGAAAGAGCCACACGACTGCGACCCTCCACATCAGACTCTGAATTGGTTAGTGAGCGACGTCGAGACTTGATACGAAAGTGAGACACGCGAAGCGTGCCAAAGCCTTCTTGCTCCAAACGAAGGGTCGTAGCACGATGGGAAGTCTGGCAGAATTTTCAAAATTAAATTTGTATTTCTCTCTCCTTTCGCGCCGAACCCGCGCGCGCTTTTCGCGACGCGCGAAAAAGCGATCGACTTACTTCATCGGACCAACACGGGGGATTTCAGTTTTGTCTGTGTCCCCGCACTCAATTTCCAAAAATCCTTGGCACACCCCATCTTGCTGTTTTTCTGGGCCTTTTTCCACACCTTTAGCACTCCGTACGAAAGACAGCACAGAGCGTGAGGTTGCGCGTCACAGGCACGGCACCAAAGTGGTGACGGGTACCACTCCAGTCGGCCCTCATTCTCCCCTCAGTCCCCTGTGCAACCCCAGTTGGTGTACGGTTGACACCCCAGGTATTTGTCCCCCAGCCTAGAAACTGCCATTTTGTCAAAACGGACATTTTATATTTTTTTGAACGAAATGAAAGCTTTGTTTTTTCGCAGAAATCATGTCCAAATTTTTGGCTCCTGGGTTTTGGCATTCCTAAGACGCCAGAGCCCGTGGATGTATATCTCTGCTTCATACCATATACGTCTGGCTGTTTAGCTGGACCCCCAGGAGCCCAAAATTTGGACCTGATGTCCGCCAAGAAATGCAGTTTTGATGTCGTTCAAAAAATATAAAATGTCCTTTTTGACGAAATGGCAGTTTAGAGTAGCAGGGCTTGTTGGGGCTTGGTGGGGAGCACTGTCCTACAGGAGCATCGCTTTGGAGGGAAGTGCATGTTCGGTAGGTTCCCAGTGTTCCTCATAAGAGATAAGTAGAAGGTGTGCAGTGGGGACAATGTTGACGTAGGGAGAGAGCTGCCTTGTGAGCTCCCAATTAAAAAATGAGAGAAGACTGCTGTAGAAACCAGGAAAGCTCTTAAACCACCAGTACTTTCACAAGTCGTGCTAGTTAACGCGCCACAATTTTAGGAAATGTACAAGCTACTACAGGAGTGCCGAAATTCATCCGACTAGAAATGTTTCTACTCTTTTTTTTCCCGCGGCCGATACCTGGGCCAAGTACTGACCAGTACTTCCACGAGTCATGCCCGTTAACGCGCCACCATTTTAGGAACCGTACGGGCTACTACAGGATCGCCCAAAGTCATCCGACTAGAAACGTTTCTACTCTTTTTTTTTCCCGCGGCGGATAGCTGGGCCAAGTACTGGTGGTTTAAGTACAGACAGTGGGATCCTCATTTGGCCAGGAAGAGCAACTTGGATAAACAGTTTCGCCTGTTTATCTTTGATATTCTAGTAGGCATACTCTGGTAACATTTATTGACCTTCAAGGTATATTTCAAAACTGGTTGAATGTCATTGACAGCGGTTCCCAGCATCAGCCAAAGTTGGGTAATGGCCCCAGTAGAGAGAGAATTCAGATGTCCCCGGCATTGGTTCCAGTTACGCTAATACATTTATATGGTTTTCCAAAAGCCAAAGAAAAGGGAGGATTTAGGACAAATTGGGCAAATGATGCACGGAGAGGGAGGCCTAGGCAAGGTCAATTCTGACATCCTCATATCGAGGCGAGACAATGGAGGGAGTAAGCATATGGAGAAAGGTTGGGGTGGGGGTGTAGGAGGGAAGAAAAGGGTGAACCAGAACAGAGTTTGTGTCTTGGAATGGAACTCACTGGTTAGTAATCTCTTCCATTGGCTTTCTGAAGACATCCAGGTATGACAATTTGCTTTCTATGACGCTCTGTGTGTGCTCCTTTCAATTTTCTACACAGGTTGTATACTACTGGCTTCTTCTTTTTTTCTTTTGTTTTTCCTTTTTTTGGGGGGGACAAAAGGCTCCAATCTATTGGTGGGGAGCGGCACGTGCTGAAAAATGAGTCCAGCGTCCCATCATACATCCTGAAACTGAGCTTGACTGTGTCGACCTGCGAACATTGATTGCCCTTATCACCAGGGGATTGGCTGAGCAGGTAGTGGAATATATGACACATTGCAAATAGGAGTCTAGCCATAACCAAGGACCCCTTTGTCAAACCACCTCTTCAGACCTAATTAGGCCGCCAGAAACAACAAGTCGCCCTAGTGGTTCCACACATCCTTTCCAAATCGGGGCTGTCGGCTGAGACTTTGTCTGTAATCTTCTGCATGTTCCATCGTAGCCAGGAGCTTGTGTTCCTTTGCACGAACCAGGTCGTGCCCTGGGGGGCACCCGGGCATGACCTTGTCTCTTTTTGAAACAGGTTTTCTGCTAGGGAGAGGGTGTGAGGAGGAAAAGGGTCGGGGAAATCTGTGGAGGGGCGAAGTGGGAAAGAAGGTTCAGTGTTAGTCCAGTCCCTGAACAACAAACGGTAATCCCTTATACCCTCCAAATGCTGATCACCATCCGGCTTGTCACCAGTTCATTCTACTTCTACTACCCACCTCCCCTGTCCCCTCCCAACCATTCCCTACAAAACTTAGTAATTGTCATTTTCACGTCCCCCGCCTGCTCGTACAAATCCAGTTGGACCTTCAGGAAAACCCATCCGCGTGTCACTTCTGACTGGACCTGCTGCTTGACTTGCTCAGTGATCCCTGCGCCCTCCACACATACTCGTTCCATGGCCAGGAGGCACCGTTGCCACCATAATGCCCACAACACCGCTCGCCTCCCCAACCTATACATGTTGTCTGCATAGGCTGTCTCTTCCTGAGTTGGCCAATGGCCTGCGAAGATCGCCTGCCAAGACAAGGGCCAGGGGCTTTTCACCCCCATTTTTCTCCACACTCGGTCCCACCATCTCCAAGTGAAGTGTGCGATCGGGCATTGCTGCTCAATTGTTTCAGCTTTTAAGCAAGGCAGAGAATGCCGAGACGGCATTGACACCATGACGATGCCAGCCCCTTTTGCTCCCGATTGGTATGGTGTGTCCACCAGGCGTTGGTCAGCAGACAACGATGTGTTATTTGCCATCGCAGCGAGGTGATCTTAGGTGGTTTAGACTTCCGTTCTTGAAACCACTTAATTGGCGTGAGCAGGTGGGAGTCCATGTTAACGTGCTTGGCCCATCGATCGTCTCTCAGGTGGCGCTTGGGTCTCAGCATTCGGTTAGTGGATTTCACAGTCAAGTTGTGAAGGGTGACTTGCTGTGGGGGCGGACCGGCACGTCTCAAAGGGGTTTTCCACCGCCCTTCCAGCAGGTCAAAGGCCAGCTCGTGGATGCCCGTTTGGGGCTGAAAGACCACCCGTTCTCCCGCGTCCTCCAAAACCCTGACTCGGTATAGGTCATCGTGATCCAACCATTCAAAGGGGGCTGGGCTGCCCCACAGCCTGTTGGTTCAGGAAATACTGTAATATTCTATCAGGGTCATTCGTATGTCCAACATATAGACCCGGCCAACCGGTTTAGGGTTTCCTTTGACTGCCACCTGATCCCCTTCCTTGAGGGTTGGTCCCCGCCGTAGAGTTTTTTTTTTTTTTTTTTTTTTTTTTTCAAACGAGCCTTGTGCCCAAGACCGATATTATCAATAAGATGATTGAGGCCAGGGTCCTCACAGTCTACCCGGAGTAACCGAACCCAGCTTGTTGAGAACCGGGCTCAGCGTCCCACCTCTGAAGCTTATGATTATGATGATAGTAAATGCTGAGAGAACTACTGCTGATAATGATTAGTATATCAGCCCTTCTGACCTCCTACTCTTGGATCAACTCCTAACCTCCCTGTATCAAGACATTGTACTCAGAGACAATACCAGCCTAACCGATATCCTCCATAGCTGTTTTGTTCTCACCGCATAGCAGCCCCCCCTGTTTGCCACTGGATTGCCTTCCTCCCTCGGCAAACCCCAGATCTCTCTACAAGGCCTCATGCCCCCGCCAATTGGAGGTTACAGGGCGACGCCCCAGCTCCGGCCAACGTCGTTCTGACATCAGCAAACCAGGGGCACAAAACAGAACAACTCAGCTGACATCCGTTCTGGTTCGACCATCTCTCAATCCTATGTCCCAGATGCGAAAGAAGGCTAGATGCTGTCCAAAGCCAGAACACCAGAATGCCTAATATAACCTGCAGCACTTCTGACCTCCTAATCCTGATACCTTCCTAACTCTCTCTATACCAAGATAATACATCCTGGAGACAATACCCTCCTAACCAAAAATCTGCCATAACTGACCTGTTCTCGCCACCTAGACTATCCCTGGCCCCCTAGGTTGTCAAGAGAGCTCCCCCTGTTCGCCACTAGATTGCTTTCCTCCCTCAGCAAATCCCCAGATCTCTCTACAAGGCCTCACGCTCCTGCCAAATGCAGGTTACAGGATGACACCCTAGCTCCGACCAGCGTCGTTCCGGTATAGGCAAACAGGAGCACAAAACAAATCGACACAGCACCAATCGATCTAGATTCGATCATCCCTGAGATCCAATATCCTAAAAAAAGAGATGACTCAAAAGCCACCAAGAATACCAGAAACCAGAAAGCGTCTTATTTCTAGAAAGATGATGATACGACACCTAAAATTAATATCCCCCCACCCCTTCATTCCACCGTATCCCAATGCTGCCTCCGCTGAAACGGATTACCCTCATTACAGGCATCCCATCACAGCCCCAACCTGGGACAATACCACTGTCTCCCCCCCTTTTCAAAAGATCATACAGTTTCCTACCAAAGTATACCCCTGCACACCTCTTACCTTAGACTGCCCCCGCTGGTGTAACCCCACCACCAACCCCAGAATAAGGCAACCCTCAAAATTTGCTCACACCCACTCGAAGGCTACACCTCCCACCTTGTGTAACCCCTGCAGAGTGAAGCTCTCCCCTGAACCTCCACTTTCCACCTATCAACATTAGACTTTGAAACTCAGAGAGGTGACAACTGTTATTTCGAAATACCAACTTATACTAGAGAAAAATTCAATTGATTTTCGAAAAACAAAATGAAACGGAAAAAGAAAATAAAAAATTAGGACTTCAGGCATTAAGAAATTGATACATAAACAAAGTTTCGAACTTTTGTGATACGGAATCAGGAATTCGGAACCTAGGACTTTTAGGTATTGAGAATGAAAAATTAAAACTTACCAAGAAACAGGCATACAGAATAGAAATTTCGCAATGATTTTAAGGTATGTAAAATACCTTTTTATGCTAATTATATGGAAAATAATATTAAAATATGAAAAATACAAAAAAACGACGAATCATGTTAGAAACTATAGATAGGAAATTAATTAAGAAATTAATTTGAGAAAATTAGCTCAGAAATTAATTTGAGAAAATTAGCTAAAATCCTAGGCTACGAGAGTGGCCCGGGGTCACTTGCCCGGCCAGGCCAAAAAAATTAAAATCAAAAACATTATTTTTAATTTTTAATTTTTATTTTAATGTTGGTGAAGAATTTCGATGTGACCTTGAGGCAAACGTTGTTCAATTTATTTTTCTGCATAACATAGTTTGTTTTTGGATTTTTTGGATTTGTTTTTTTTTTGTTTTTTGCTGGGACCTCCTTGCACGGGCCGGCCACCCGGGACCCGGGCGGCCCGGCTGGTAGCCTAGCTCAAATCCTAATAAGATTATAATAAGATAATACTATTAATGGATTATTAATAGATTAAATGGCACCTATGCTCAATGTTGTTAGTAATGCATAAAAAGATGATGACAATAGGATAACGACTGCCCTAATCCAATGCGCCACTGTTGTGAATCAAACAAAAAGCCTTCCCCTCCCCCCC
>BFEA01000813.1:547166-560908 GCA_003427395.1 Chara braunii | reverse complement strand
GATTGCTGAAGTTCGCTATTGCTCATCTTCCTTGCAATTTGGTATCGGAGCTGTGGTACGATTGCGCTCATCTGGCGCTTGTCTTCTGCCTAATGCGGTACATACATGCGGTCTGCTTGGTGAGTTGGGCCGTAGGTGGTGTGTAGTGAGGAGGGCGGAGACGAGTGAGTGGCCACCCAGGAGGTGAGGGGATCGCCAAGAAGGCTATGGTGTGTAATGTGGGTGTTGGACAGTGTGATGAGAACTATCTAATGTGCGATTGGTGCTGAGGTGGAATGGCGTGCAATGCTGGTTGTGTCGAAGCAATGACTGGTCATCACAATCGGCATCAGGTCATTTGGTGAGATTATCTTCGTGGTTGGGGGCAGCTATTTAAGTTACGTTGCTCTTAACCTTATCTACCCTCTTCGACACTTCTTACCGTGAGGTTGTGTGTTCCTTCTTGAGAGTCCTCTCATTGTGAGGTGTCGAGTGCGCTCAACCTTGAGAGTCGGCAATGTTCACGTGGAGCATCTGGGAGAAGATGGGCGGAGCTTTCTGAAGGGCCTTGGACGAAGCACTGGGTCACGGTCACCATGCCAACCCACCAGGAGTAGAGCACGCACGCTTTGCTGCTTGTCCTTTGTTCGGCTTGCTGCGCTGTTAGATGGGTACTGAAGGGCAGGCCAGCCCTAAGTGGGAGACGAGACCGGGCGTCTTTAAATAAGCACCGGAAGGGGAAACCGTTGGCTGTGATCGTCGTCCGGCCGCGACGTAAAATAATTCTTGGAGACACTTGGGGGCGGTCGTTAAATTGCCTCTAGTTCAGCCAATGGTTGTAAGGCTCGCTGCACGCGAGGATAATCCAGTGCAGGGCTGGCCAGCTCAGCAGATACTCGGGGCACAGGGGTGGGCCGAACACACACCTTTAGTCACGCACTGCTTTCCAGATTGCTCAGGGACGCTGACGTCAAGTGACAATCAGGGGAACTAAGGGAGGGGTAGATTTCAGGTGATAGGTTTGAGAAAAAATTCCATACTGTCCTCGTCCACACAAATGATTCTATTTTTATGTTTTGAATCTTTTGACTAGTTTAGATGTACAGCCATATGACATCTGACAGACAACATAATTAGAACTGTCTTTCTTCATTGTGCATTCTATTCGAGGATTAATAAACCTAAAAATAGCTTCGTTTGTAGCAATGTGACTTACCTGTTGGGCCCGAATATATAGTCTCTGACACAACCACCAATTAATTAGTTATTTATTTTAAATTGGTCTGTGCATTACACTGCGGTAGGCATCTAGAGTGCACTAGTGCAGATTGTGTGCAGTGTTGTAGCATATGAGCGACAGGGAGGACATTGGAGAGGACGATCGGCTCTTGCGTTCACATAGACGTCCGATCGCCCACTTGGCTTTAGGGCCAGAGGGCGACCGACATCTGTTCCGCCAACGTAGAGAGAGGCAGCAGCAGCAGAGGAGGGCTAGAGCAACGGAGGCTAGCAGGGCGCTTGTAAGCGAAGCCGCAACTTCGGAAGCAATGGCTACCTCTGCACAACCGACTTCTCCGGCAGGTAGTTTAGGATCCGTAGGGTCAACAAGCTCTGCAGTGTCAACAGGCTTTGTAGGGTCAACAGGCTCTATAGGGTCAACGGTTGCGCAGGCTTTGAGTTAGTCCGCTTGCGCTATGGCAAGCCAGCCATTAGTGATGACTCCAAAGGATGTCGCCATACAACGAGCAGTTGATCGCAAAGCACAACTACCGCAGGCTTTGAGAGAGATTAAGGCAGAGAAAGAAATGATGATTAGAAGAAGAGCCAGAATGCARCAGAGACAAGCGGACGTTAGTGAGTTAGAGGAGATGGACCCTGAAGAGATGGATGATGATGTGAGGATCATACGGTCGGTCTTGTTAAGTGTAGTTGACATGCAAGATCACCAAAGGAGATGTACAGGACATCCAACAAAGTCTGGCTGTATTAGTTGGATTGATGCAGGCGACACCATCACCGTCGGGCCCAAGTGCCCGTTGCACATCCTCCTCCTTTTGTCCCACTGGTGACTGGGGTGTCCCCATATGTAGCCCCATCATCGGTTGCTATCGTTTCCCTGGGTATGCCGTTATCAGGAGGGCTCTCAACAGGTCCTAGTTTGCAGGTTCCTGTACAACCAGTGTATTCCCAACCTCCGTTGCAGATTGCAGTTACAACGCAACCTGCTGTCTCGCAGTCTGTGCAGCCGCAGGGTACACAGCCCCTGCAGCCAGTGCAGCCGCCTATATCACAAGGTCCACAACCCGGTGGGATGCAGGGACCGGGACAAACCCTTCACAGGGGATAAGAGGGGCGAAGACCTCGACACTTGGTTGAGGGCTGTGTCGGTGTATGTCAAGTGCAAACTTGCCTTGCCGCACGAGGAAGTGCTTGTGGCTGCATCTTACCTAGAGGGTAGTGCACCAAGATGGTTGATTGGTTTAGTATAGCTACAGGGATACGGTCAGGACTTTCGCGCTTGGGCGGTCACCCAACAATTGGATGACTTTCTCAAGTTGGTGGAAGAAAGGTGGCATGATCCTCATGAGGCCTAAAAGGCCACTGATGTGATCCTGACACTGCACACGAGGCAATTTAAGTCAGTAAGGGAGGCCACCGATGCTGTAGAGCGTCTGATCTGTGTCCCTGGGGTGCGTTATGACCCACAGGTTTAACTCACCTCCTACCTAAGATGCTTTTCTATGCCTCTCAAGAATCAGTTGGTAGGTGAGGCCAACATCAATGTTCACAACTTCCCCTCGTTTAGCAAGAAGGCCCTAGACCTTGAGGAGAAGATAGGGCATGGGCACGCACCTACTACGGATGGTAGGAAAAAGTCACTGCCTCCCAACTGGAAGGCGAAGGGTCGCATAATGTTTGTCGATAACGATGGTTCAACCATCGAGTTAGACGACAACTTCCAGGAGGGAGTAGGTTCAGAGGCGGGCAGCGTTGAAGCTTCAGGGGGTGGAGTTGTCGCTGCCGTAGCTCAAAAAGGTAAGGCGACCGGTAGACGACGCGGAGGCTCCCGGTCAAGGAGTCAAGTTGACCCCAACGCTCCCCCATTGGAGAAGGCGGATCTCACAGAGGACGTGTGGAGAGATCGGTACACATGGCAGGCTTGCATTCGTTGTGGTCAATATGGCCATAACCAATTTAATTGTCGTAATAAGAAGGTGACCGAGAAGATCCCGCCTACGATGGGGCAGGTGTTGGGATCCTCCCGTCCCGTTGGTAGCAATGTAGCTAGTACCTCTGGCACTGCTCCGGGAAACACGTCGGGCCAGTAGGAATAGTAGTTGTTCCTGCTAGGGTCGAGGTGGTGGAGACACCCTCACCATCTCGAGAGATGGCCCAAGCTACTGACTCCAGCATCGTCCCGCAAACACATTCGGACCCATGGAGCCTTTGTTCGATGAATGTGTTTGAGTCCTTAGTGGAGCTAGAGGAGGAGTGGTCTAGATCAGACCCGCTAGCTTCTTGGACGGCCCTAGTCAAAGCCCCGAAGGGTGAGATGTTCGTCAGCGAGGTGGTCATTGGCGACCACAAGGCCGGGGCCTATCATGACACTTGCTCAACAAGGAACTTCATTAGTCGCGCGTGCGTTGAGAGGCTGCGCTTACAGGGGCAAGTGCAGCGCCTGAGTCGACCTGTGGAGTCGACCTGTGCCAACAAACAGCGCATGGTAGTCAATGACTACCTCCATGACATTGAGTGTTGTTTCCCGTACCCTTGAGGGGAATGAAGACATCGCGTCTCGTTCCTAGTGAGCGATGAACTCCCCATGGACATGTTGTTAGGTATGTACTACCTCTCTGTGGCACAAGCCCAGTTTGACTGGGACCAAAAAGTGGTCAAACGCACTTCGCCAGATGGAGGGACCGCCAGATTACGTAAGTTTAAAGCTAGTAGTCTGATTGAGTCTCACGGATGCATGTGTGAGGTCGCGTTCTACGATTATTATAAGCAAAATCAGGAGGAGGATATGTATCTAGTTTATGTCTCTGCTGCAGGCGAGCCAGTGAAAATGCCGCCGGAGATGTTGCCAAGTACCCTGATCTATTTGAAGAGCCGACAGGGGTTGTTGATAGGGAGGTCGTCCACGCGATAGAGATTATCCCAGGGTCTAGTATTCCAAGGGGTAGGATCTATCGGATGTCTCCAGGCGAGCCCGATGAGCTTCGCCGACAACTCAAGGAACTCGTAGAGAAGGGTTGGATCCGGCCGAGTGTCTCTCCTTATGGGTCTCCAGTACTATTCGTGCCTAAGAAAAAGGAAGGGACACTTAGGATGTGCATTGACTATAGGGGCCTCAATGCCATCACTGTTAAGAACAGAGAGCCCCTACCGCGCATCGATGATTTGTTAGATAGAGTGCAAGGGTGTCGATACTTCAGTAAGATAGATCTGAAGTCCGGGTACCATCAGATTGCAATCCGGCCCGAGGATCAACACAAAATCGCTTTTCAGACCAGGTATGGTCTGTACGAGTTTGTGGTGATGCMKTTCGGCCTTTGCAATGCTCCTGGCACCTTTCAGCGCGCTATGACTCGGATATTTCATGACTACTTGGATAAGTTTGTCATCGTGTACCTCGATGACATACTTATTTTTAGTAAGACTGTCGAGGAGCACGTTGCCCACTTGGACAAAGTTTTCAGTCTCTTGCGACAGCACAAGTTCAAGATCAATGGTGAGAAGTGCGAGTTTGGCTGCACCCGTGTCTTGTACTTGGGTCATGAGATCTCCGCGGAAGGGTTGAAGCCCGATGACGCGAAGGTGGCCAGCATTCGTGATTGGCGACGTCCTCRGTCTGTGACTGAGATGAGATCTTTCTTAGGGATGACAGACTAGTATAGGACTTTTGTTAAGAACTATAGCATAGTGGCCGCTCCTTCGATTGATCTGACCCGCCTTGACACCCCATGGGAGTGGACAGACAAGTGCGAGGCTCTGGGAATAAATGTTTGTGTGTTCCTAATAGTTAGTCTTTGCGTAGTTTATTTTTAGGTGAGTGTCATGATGCCACCAGCCATTTTGGGTACAAGAAGACCGCAGCTAACCTGCTGCAGCGGTTCTGGTGGCCCACAATGATGAGAGATGCCCAACTGTACGTGGAGACTTGTCAGGTCTGTCAGAGAGACAAGCCACGTACTCAGGCTCCTCTTGGGCTCTTGAAGCCCCTTCCGATTTCGGAAAGGCCTAGTGAGAGTTTGTCCATGGACTTCATGGATACGCTGGTTACCAGCAAGAGCGGGATGAGACACATTTTCGTCATTGTGGATAAATTTAGTAAGTATGCTAGATTAGTAGCTATGCCGGAGACTGCGAAGACCGAGTACGTAATCAGATTGTTCAAAGAGAACAGGGTCAGGGATTTTGGATTGCCCAAATCCATAGTGAGTGACAGAGATGTCCACTTCACTAGCGAATTGTGGAAGGCCGCTGCTGCAGAGCAGGGAACCTAGTTGCAGATGACTTATGGAAATCACCCAGAGGCCAACGGTCAGGTCGAGCAACTGAATTGCGCTGTACAACACCTGTTGAGGCATTACATCAAGCCCAACCAGGTGGACTGGGATGAGAAGCTTGCTCTCATCGCCAGTCTGTACAACAACACTGTACACATCGCCACAGGGGTGAGCCCAAACAGCTTGCTATTGACTTTCAAGCCTAGACTACCCTTAGACTTTCTCCTTCTTGAGAATCAGTCAACTGTTGCACCAGGTACTGTAGAGTTTGCCTACAGGTATTAACAGAAGATGCAGCAGGCGATAGAACAGATGCAGAAGGCACAAGCAGCAATGATAGAGTCTGAGAATAGACACCGCCGACCTTTTACATTTCAGGTTGGGGACAGAGTCTGGGTAGAGTCCTCAGAACTGGGACAGGAGTACGGGATTTCCCGCAAACTCATGCCACAATACTTTGGACCATGGGAAGTCTTAGATATTGTCAGGACTGATCCAGATGGGCCATCTTATGTAATCCGGATCYCTGGTCATCTCCGTACTTACCTTGTCTTTCACACCTCCAAGCTTGCACCTTTCAAAGAAACAGATCAGTTTCCATCTCGTTGTTCAATGYTGCCCCCAACCATGGATGGAGAGGTGGATATCGATGATATCGTCGACCACAGAGAGCTGCCAGTTCCAAGACCTACAGGCAGGGGACGTTCTTCGAAACCGAAGCTGCAGTACCGCGTTCGGTTCCAACATCATACTCATCCTAAGGAGGACCGCTGGTTCACGAGAGAAGAACTTATGCAGACCGCTCCTCAAGTTGTGGCTCATTACGAGAAATCTCTGCAGAAAGGAAAGCGCCCGATGGTCGAAGACTGAGCTTCTCAGAGGACTGTTGAAGCTTAGGAGGCGGGAATGCGGGCCACTGCCTCTGTGAGCCCCATTCGGCCCCTTTTTGGAGCAAGTCGGCCGCCCTAAGTGAAGGCAGGCTCGACGAGGCTCTCAGGGCCCTATTTTGACCACTGCGCAACTAAGGAAATTCAGGCAGTTGCGCAGTGCCAGTTGGTTGAGAGAACCTAGGCCTTGGGCCGCCTGTGTGAATGTATCAAAAGCAGGCCCTGGGCGGGATACGGGTAGTGGGCCAAACACAGGCCAAAGGCAGTTGGGTGCATGCAACCACCTCAGGCCCAAGGCCTGTTCTCTATCGTGCTGGGCCTCAGACTACCAGGGCCTACTGGAAGCTTCCTTAGACTGAACACAGGCAGGCCACTTCGATATAGCAAATGGCCTGCCTCCATATTCGGCATTCGGGTGCTGGCTGCATGCTGCGCAAGCGCTGCCTCGCTGTAGCTCGCTGGCACTCACGCGCTAACGGGCGAGCAGGAAGGAGCAGTCAACCATAGCCGAGTTGCGCTGCTGTAAGCAGGGTGTGGCGCAGGGTGGTCCTTGGGTGCAAGTGGCATCTGTGTGTTGGGGAACGAGGTTGTGAGTGAGGCGAGAGACATACCTGGTGCTGGAAGCGTGCGGCATTGGCCGATATCTGCTCGTACTTCGGGAGAGCTGTTGTCGTCAACTTCGGCATTGTAGTAGAGGCTTGATAGGATCTGCCTTATATAGTGTGGGCGCCAAGCGCCAAATAGGATATCAACTTTGGTTCTTCGTTGATGATGATGATGGGACTATTTCAGCATTGTCAATTATGAACTCTCGGTGTGCTCTTATTTGGTGAAACTCGTGATGCCATTTTGCTGTTGGTGCGAGGTCACGACTACCTGGTCTCATATGTATGATGCTGTTTGATTGCTGAAGTTCGCTATTGCTAATCTTCTTTGCACGAACTTAATTGCAAAAACAATTCCGCAAGTTCGGAGAATTCTTAAACATAAAAAAAATCGGAATTTCTCGGGTGAGAGCATGAGTGCAAAGGAATTTTCCGTAAATATAGTTTTCGAATATGAGAATAACGATGAAATTTCAAAATTTCCGTTACCCCCGGAATGCGTGAATAATAAAAGAACGCAAAATTTTTCGGAAATAAGTTCGAATAATGAATTTCAGAAAAAAATAATTCGGTATTTCGAATTGACGGGAATTGTGAAGGAAAAGATGAATCGAAAAAAATTTCGTAATGTTTTCGGATTTCCAGCACCGGAATTTCGCGAAAAAGAGAAACGGAAATTCCAGATACTACGCTGTTGCGATTTTCCAGTGAAAAATAGCGGGAAAATGAAATCCAAAAGAAAAGGAAAAAAATCGATTTCGGCAGTTAGGTCGAAAATCTGCGATTTTGGGGACTAATTAGTGTGTCCTAACCAATCAATCAATCAATCAATCAATCAATCAATCAATCAATGATTAATCAATCAATCAATCAATTAATCAATCAATCAATCAATCAATGATTAATCAATCAATCGATCTTCGATTGTCCCCGCGCTTGTGTCAGATCATGTTGTACTGATTTACACACAATGTGATGAAAAGGACTGAAATGGACAATGCGTAGGGAGCCAAGGATCCGCAATGTGATGAAAAGGACTGAAATGGACAATGCAAAGTCAGCGTAGCATCAACAAGCAATGTTCATTCCGATACGTACACACAAAGAGAAGATCTGATCTGATCTGGACTGAACCGACATCCATCATACATCACACATGTGAGAAGGGAGGAGGGACCGCGAACACAGAAGAAAGGTCCCTCCTTCACACACATACATGGGGAGATACCACGGATGAGAGATGGGGGGAAAGGGATGAGACGAAGGAGCAGGAGGCGAGGGTGTAGACCAAGATCGCAATAGTTAAGTCCCAAAAATAGTCCCTTGCCGAGTGTCCAATCAATGTCTGTCCTAGAAATGCCGAATCCGATCGTGGGCAATGTGCCCAACCTAATCTCTGCCTGTATTCCCTATTGATATCCTCCCTTACTCTCGTAGCTGAAGAAGAAGGTAAGAAAGAGAAGGAAGAAGGAGAAAGGAGAGAGAGGGAGATGGAGGAGGGAGAAGAAGAATATGACGTCCTCCTTGCTATCTCACCTGCAGGTAGCTGTCACCGTACTGACTGTGGTCTTCGTCGTGTGCAGGTACCGCGCGGAGCCCACCTATGGCGCCAGGTAAGTTCGTCGCTTACAGGTAAGGCCTCCACCTCTCTCCACTACCTACTCCGCTACTCCCTACTCCGTAGCTTGGCGCAGAAATAACGCTGCTTCAACCAGCAGCGTGCCACTCCAGAAGTGAGTTACTCGAACTGTCCATTGCCCAGCCGTTGCCCAGCTATTTGTAGCGCTGGGCGGGCTGGGCCTACCTGCTGCTGGCCTCAGAAACGGCCCAGCTGGTCTGGGTCCCTACCGGACGTCGAGACCATGCTGCTGATGCAGTAAGGCGCAGAAATGCGCCTGGCCTAAAAACGGCCTGGTACCTGTGCACCTAGCTCAAGGCGTCGCCTTGGGACCTGCAGGATCGAAACGACGCGTGCACCTACCGGTCTGGTGCCAAAATGCGCCCGGCCTCGTTTCGGGCCTGCCTCCGGTGTACCCAGTCCCAAGGTTCGGCCTTTGGGCTGCAAGTCCAAAACGGCACCTGGACAGACAAAGTGAGACAACACACATACAAAAAGGTAAGTAAAACTACCCCTATGTAACTAGTGTCCTACCTAGGGCCTGAAGGGCCGTCGTGGGCCTCCAGGGCGCGTGCTGTATGGCACGTAGCCTGTGCAATCAGACTCGTTTTCGTTCACACTTTGCATGTATGCAAACAGTAGCGCAGTAAATTGGCGACATGCGCCCACTCAAAACTCAGAGATATCGCAATCTAGATAGGAGTTCACTTCCAATGGCTATGGCGTCTCAGCGCCCAAACAACTCTCTGTTCGCACACGCCGGATCACCCTGGATATCCCACACGCGATACTCTGCACTCACACACACACACACACAGCACGCTAACTCTAGCTATGGCGGCTATGGCCGCAACTAACCTATCGCTATGCTACGCTCCTCTCTCGCCCTCTTCAGCCTCGGGCTCACTTCAGACCTCCTTGCACAAGTCGCTGTGGCAGCGCTTCTGCATGGCTCATGCAGGAATGAATGAATGGCTGGGCGCTGCCTCTTGATTTGTACTTCTGAAACTCGTTGGTCTGCCCCTTTCCATCGGGCCATGGTGATCACAGTCCCTTGTGGTACTTGCTGGACCGGACTGGGACTGACTGGACCTTACCGCTGACGGACTGGGGACTTACTGCTAACCTACGAAGGTCGCACTGTGATCGTACTGTAGTTAGTCCACCACTTGGCTCACCACTTGCCCACTTGCCCACTTGCCAACCTTCTAGAAGGACTACAGCTAAGACTTCTGGAACAAACTAAGACTTCTATTCTACAGATCTACAGATCGAACCGTTGCTACCTACGGACCCTAACCGTTACAAATACACAGGTCATGGGTTCAAGACTTGGGGCCGACACAGATAATGTACATCGGTAGGGTAAGGGCTAGGGATTGAGCCCTGGGGTCTGCATCTGCTACTGCAAAAGGTGGAAACCGTCTCACTCCCGCCGTCCTAAATTCGAGGTCCTCCGAGAATATTTTAATCCAAGGCAGGACCTTTACCTTTCCTATCACGCCCGTAGGCTCTGACTATGTCGGGAGCTGTTTCTAGAAGTTCTGTCTTGGTAAACCAGCGATCGTCCTCTGGTTCATGATAGGCAAACCGGACCTTATACTGTTTCTATGGACGACCCCTACCTCCTGTCCTAAAGACGTCTTCATCTACAATGCCGTCAATGTCATATCTACCATCCATATCCGGAGGGATCATGGATCTTCTTGAAGGGAACTGTTGACTTGTGACACACGACAATAGCTTTGAAGCATGGAATACAGGGTAGGTATGGAGGTGTGCTGGAATCTCTATAGTATAGGACGGTCCATCCTTTCCGTCGTTGACTTCTAGAACCGGCCACGGTCATCTATATGCAGGCAGTAACTTCTGCGAGATGTTCTCCTCAGGCACAAACTCTTTAGACTTGACCCACACCAGGTTGCGTACTTGAAACTGCGATGGGCGACGGTGCTTATTAGCCTTTTCTATCATGCGGTGTTGGGCCTTCCTGAGGTTCTCAACAACAGTTGCTATCTCTTTCTCGTGCTGTATCGCGAACTCCCTGGTGCCGGGTGGTAGCTTGTGAATCTGATCCCGATTAAGTCCTTCAAACGGTCTGCGCGGTCTAAAGGACTTGTGCAGTTCGTTGGGAGTGCGACAGGTGGAGAAATGTACGTTGTTGTTGTACGCACTGGCTACCTTGGGTAGCATCTCGTCCCAGTCGATCTGATCAGGTCTAATGTACATGCGCAAAACTTGTTGCAGGATCTTGTTCATTCGGTCTGACCGTTAGTCTCTGGATGGCGACCAGACGACATCAGCAACTTTGACCCATAGACTCTCATAAGTTCCTACCAGTTCTGGCTGGTGAAACGACTATCTCTATCACTAACTATTGACAACGGCTCTCCATTCTCACTAACTCAAAAATCAAAGAACTTCCATATAACTAAGTCCGTACGTGCCTCCGCAGGCAAAGGAACAAAAAGTGCGTACTTGCTAAATCGGTAAACTATGACCATGACTTGGCTCTTACCATGTCTACTCTTGACTTGGGTATCCATGAAGTCTATGGACACTGATTCTCCCGGCTGATCAGGAATAGGCAAGGGTATGAGAAGACCTAGAGGGGCACGCGTAGTGGTCTTGTTCCTCTGGCAAACTTTGCAATTGCGGACATACTCTATGCAGTCATTCTTCATTCCTGGCCAGGTATACGCATGCATTAGATTGGCTACAGTCTTTTGCCAACCGAAATGTCCCTTTGTATCGTGGCATTCCCCTAGGATTACAGTGCGGATCTCTTCGCTGTTGGGAACGCATAGATGGTCGAATACGTTAGTCTTCTCAAACAGCAACCCGTCTGTAGTGCGGTAATCTGGTTCAGTCTCTGGTGCCTCTCTAACTCTCTTTAGGAGGTTGCTATAAATAGGGTCTTGCGCATACGCTTGTCTCACTTTCTCCTGCAGGTCTCTCCCTATATCTAGAGAGTGTACTGTGGCTCTAAAGTAGTCTGATCTCAGACTCAGAGCGTCCGCAACTACGTTGTACTTGCCCTTCACTGGCTTGAGCTCAAAGTCGTACTGGTCTATCTCAGCGGCCCACCTAGTCAACTTAGGTGTCATTTTGGCCTGGGTCTTTAACCAACGAAGCGTCTCATGGTCAGAATACACTTTGAAGTGCCTCCCAAGCAGGTAATGCTTTCAGTGCTCTAAAGCCTACCTGAGAGCGTAGAGTTCTCTCTCATACGTCGAGGTGGCTACCTTCTATGAGGGCATCCTCGCTGACATGAACTCTACGGGTCTATAACCATTGCCGTCGTCTTGCTGTAGCATGGCGCCTATCCCATACTGGCTTGCGTCCGTGGTGACGACAAATGGCAAAGATGGATCAGCTACTTTGAGGACAGGGTACTCTATCAACGAGCGCTTCAGTCTCTTTAGCGCAGACGTACAGTCTTTATCCCACTGCTAGATTGACTCTTTCTTAAGCAGCCTGCGCAAGGGAGTGGCGATAGTACAGAAGTTCCTCACGAACTTCCTGTAATAGTTGGCTAAGCCCAAAAACGACCGCAACTCTGTCAATGTGCGGGGCTTCAGCCAGTCTGTAATTGCCGCTATCTTACTGTCCTCAGGCTTGATTCCATCTCCGTCTAATACGTGGCCCAAGTACAACACTTGTGTCTTGGCCCACTCGCACTTCTTCCCGTTGATGTTGAAGTTTGACTCCCTCAATTTCTCCAAGACCTGCCTCAGATGACCTTGGTGCTCCCGGAGGGTGCTACTGAAAACTAATATATCATCTAAATAGACTACTACAAACTTGTCTAACCATGGTCTGAAAAGATCATTCATACAACGCTGAAATGTAGTTGGCGGGCTGGTTAGTCCAAAGGGCATCACTATGAACTCATAGTGCCCATATCTAGTCCGGAACGTAGTCTTATACTGGTCATCTGGATGGACCTCTATCTGATGATAACCGGACTTCAAATCTATCTTTTGAAAAATACTTACAACCCTGCACCCGATCTAAGAGATCGTCTATCCTAGGCAGCGGTTCAACATTCTTCACTATGATGGCATTCAAACCCCTATAGTCTATACACATCCTTAACTCTCCCTCTTTCTTGGGGACAAACAAGACAGATGTTCCAAAAGGAGACGAAGTGGGCCTGATCCAACCTTTCTCAAGGAGCTCGTCTAACTGCTTACGCAACTCCTCTAACTCTCTAGGGGACATCTTGTAGACTGCTCCCTTAGGAGTTCTACTGCCAGGCTCTATCTCTATCCTGTGCTGGATGGGTCGCGACACTACTCCTGTCGGCGACTCCGTTAAGTCTTTGAACTCTTCCAGCAACTTGGCTATGGCTAGATCTGTGGAACTCACCTCTTCCTTAGGCTCAGTGACAGGTCTAACATAAACTACAAAGACCTGCTCTTCTAACCGCTCTTTCTTCACAAACCGCGCAAACGCGGGAGCACTGAGACAGCAATGTGCCAAGGTGTTGTCTACACCTGACACACGGAACAGGCGGGCAGTCTTAACCTCGCCTGACGGACTAGGGAGCCTACACTCATGCTCTCTCAAGTGGAGTGTGGCCCCTGCTGCCTCTCCCCAATCCATTCTTAACACCATATCAAAAGGAAGGTCATCCTGTACGAGGGGAGTCAGGGAATGGAGAACTTTCTCCACCTTCCCATCTCTCTCTAGGCGAAAGTATGCCTGGACTCCCTCTACGTAGTCCTCAACTCGCATTGTGCGGTTGTCTGCGAGGACACTGACTATGGGTCAACCAACTTCTGGACTTTCAATCCTAGTCTCGGCTTCTTCAGCGCCCTACGGCTAATATGACTACGGGTAGCCCGTGAATCTATGAGGGCTCCTATTCTACTCTTAAAGACTTCTACATCTACCAAGATTAGCTGTCCCTTACTCTCTTTCTTCATTTTGGCCTAGGGTGGCTTCCCTCCCTTCACCTTTCTCGCCTCCTTTCACCCTGCTGTCTTCTTTTTTTTTTCTTTTTTTTTTGTTGTTGTTCGTCTCTTCCTTCACCTCTCTCGGCTATGGCTTCCCTCACTCTGCTCGGTCTCCTCTTCTCTGTCCTCTCTCTCCCTCCTTCGTTACTCCGTGGTGAAGCTCCGCGGCTATGGCCGCTATC
>BFEA01000813.1:491723-502653 GCA_003427395.1 Chara braunii | reverse complement strand
TCCTTCCTTCCTTCTCCCTCTGCGATCTCTCCTCCCTTCTCTACTTCACCTTCCTCTCTCCTCCGTGTCCCGAGCTCGGCGGCTATGGCCGCTACTTCGTCTTGGACCGCACAACCAATCTTACGTGACTCCTCCCTCTCTCTCTCTTCGGGACAATATCTTCGACGCAGGTACGTGGTAAATTAATCTTGTATCGCTGAACTCTCTCTCTCTCTCTCTCTCTCTCTCTCTCTCTCTCTCTCTCTCTCTCTGCCTTGTTCGTCGTTGTCCTCTATGCAGGTATGCGTCACCTTCCTCCGCAGCGCAGCTGTGGCAGACTTCTTCACGGTGGCACGCTTTAGCTATAGCGCCCTATGGTCTCCCCTGCTGCAACGGCGATGGCGCATGGGATAACGGGTACCATCTTCGATACCAGTGCAATCAGACTCGCTTTCATTCACACTTCACATGCATGCAAACAGGTTGCACAGCAAACTGGCGACAAACGCCCACTCAAAACTCAGAGATATGGTAACCAAGAACACAGTTTAGATACAATCTCACTTCAGATGGCTATGGCGCATCAACGCCTATACAAATCTGTTATGAACTTGGTTGTCTGACGATTTTCTCGCCACTCACACACAGAGTGCCTGACACACGCCCATACACATACCAGACAAAGGGGAGAGGAGACAAAGTCCAAACTGCACACAGATCGAGATAAGCAGCGGAATGCAATCATGCACAGATGGGGAGAAAACACACAGTGGTTCTTGCTCTCTGATAGACTCCCAACAACCAATCACAAGAAGAGACCTGCGAGGCTAACAATTAGAATCACACTGATGATGAGCCAACTCAAACCAATTGTCCCGATTATCGTTACTGAGTTTATCTCAGTATCTCGCCACTCTGAGAACACCACACACCACTCCCTATCCTGCACCCAGTTAGTAGCCCAGCACTGAATCCGCCTCCCAGAGGCCAGTGCCAACCATCCAGATGGACAACATGAATCGCGATGAAGTCTTCAATGTCGATGAGTAACTCTGACGAAGAAGATGGCAGCTATGGCTGCCACACCACTGACAAGCCCCGATAATCCACCTCAGGCGACGGGTGACAGTGGTCCACCCATGTAGACTCAGTGAAGAGCCTCTAAACAGCCCAGCCAATCGCAGATACCCTCAGGGGTAGATGGGTGCCCCAGCTATGGCAAACACCGGCAGGCTGGCTATGGCTGCCGTCCACGATGAGGGTCTCAGGATGCCGCCTGTAGACAATCACCTCCACCCGACTTGCTTGGCTCCAGAACACTGTATCGCCGAAATGAAATGCCAAAAGTCCATAACGTACAAGCTCAGTCCTATTAATAGACAGCCTACTCTAGACCTAGACCTACTAGACCGGTACCGCATCAATTTGGCTTGTTCAGCCTGGACCGTACCCGACTATACGGCGTATAACCCGTCTCTACAGCCCAAGGCACAGATGGGCCTGCTGTCCTAGTGATAGCCCGGGTCTACTAAGAGCCGTAACGACTAAGGGGAACTTGGGCCTGCAATTTTTGTGTAAATTGCAGATATATCCCTCACGAATTTCCCTCAAGACTAGACCGGCGGTTAGTCCCTGACACAAACAAAATTACGAATCTGACCCTAAGACGCGACTGTACAACCTCGCAGTCAGATCTCGACAGTAGAAATCAGCAAGCCATTGCAGACTTACCCCCCCGGGGAGTGAGGACCTTCGAGCTAAGGGTGTAAACGATGAGATCGCCTAGAAAGGTTTCTCTTTTGGGCCGCCTCGTAAAGCAAAACCACAAATTTTGCTGTCTTGAGAAGTTCCCTCCGGGTAAACCATCTGTCCTCAGTATGAGGCTGGAAGCAGAACCTCACAAGACTTTGTCGGTCGGGGCCAGTGCCCCACTCGTCCTCAATGGATTCCACGTCATATCCCTTGCCAGGGATCGGTGGACCAAACTGAGGAGGCCGGTCTGGGAATGCATCAGTTGCGGTGAAGGGGAGCAGCTTGGATGCATGAAAGACCGGATAGGTCTGCAGATGCAGTGGAACGTCGATGATGTATGACGGGCCAAATGGATCAGATCCCACTGTATCTAAGATCTGCCATGGACCCAAATAACGAGGCAACAACTCGGGGGAGATATCCTCCTCCCTCGACATGAATTTGGCGCACCAGTGCTCTTCGTCCCGAAAGGGAATGGAGAATTCAGAATGTGCATCGACTACATGGGCCTCAATAAGATCACTAGGAAAAGTATAGAGCCTATTCCTAGGATCGATGACCTCCTGGATATGGTGCAGGGTTGTACAATATTCAGCAAAGTCGACGTCAAATTTGGATATCATCAGATTGAGATGGCAGGGGAGGATGTCCACAAGACACCCTTCAAAACCAGATATGGTACTTACGAGTATCTGGTTATGCGATTTGGACTTTGCAATGCCCAGGTACCTTCCAGACTGAGATGCACCGCATTTTCAGGCCTTACCTGGACAAGTTCATGGTTGTCTATCGAGATGACATTTTGATATTCAGCCGAACTGCCAGGGAACATGCGGAGCAGTTGGCTTTGGTCCTTCAGTCGTTACTTGACAACCAGTACAAGATTAACAGGGAGAAGTTCTCCTTTGGAGTTCCCTCTGGTAGAAACAGGAGTTAGAGTGGAATGGAAACGAGTGCTAACAGCAATAGACAGACAAGGCTTAATCCCTGAGGAGGATAAGGAGTTTACAAAGTTATTGCGAAGAACAACCCTGTGGGTAATATAGAGAGCCAAATGTGGAAACACAATAGGAAAAAAGAAGATAACGGCAATTGAATCATGGGAAGAGGCAAAGGAAATGGTAGAAACAGGAATTAGAGTGGAATGGAAACGAGTGCTTGGGAAAATGGACAAGCAAAGAGAGGATCAGAAGAGGACCAAAATACAGAAAGAATTTGAAAAGTGGCTGAAGGAGGGACTAATGGCAAGGATAAACGGAAAAGCCCTTCAATTCACGAACTGGTGGGATCCGGACAGCCCAAGAACAAGTCAGAATAACACAAGCTCAATGGACTTAGACTGATAAGAAAGGAAAACTCAGAGGAGGAACAAGCACAACCATAGAATAGAGGAGGGTAAGAGGAAGTAAAGATTAGTGCCTATGAAGAAACAAAAATGGCAAGGACAACACTTCAAAACAGAGGTTCGGGACAAATGGAAAGCCAAGGCAAAAATAGAAAGGGATAGTCCAAAAGGAAACAGCAGCAACACCAACCTGCCATGAAAGGGGGAGGACACATAGTGTAAAGGGAGAGAAGGGGAGGCTCTAAGGTTTAAGGCTCAAGCACGTCATAAGACAAGATACAAGCCCTAGATAAGGGTAACCTAGAACAAATACGAGTTAATGTTCAGCAATCTGTTTGCTATTAAAATACAAAGGTCAAAATGGAGAGAGAGGGAAGGACTAGGGTTAGAGGGGAATAGAGAAAGTGTAGATTTCAAGGGAGATGGACAAATAAGAGAGAATGAAAATGAGAAAGGCCGAAGGAGGGGGTAGGGTTAAGAGTTGGAAAAAGGGTTTAGGGTTAAAGTGGCATAGCTAGAGGTGTAATCAGACTCGTTCTCATTCACACTTTTCATGCATGTAAACAGCAACGCAGCAAACTGGCGACATGCGGCCACTCAAAACTCAGAGATATGGTATCCAGATTTGACTTCACTTCCAATTGGCTATGGCGACTCGGCACCCAAACAACTCACTGTTCACATACACTTGATCGCCCTGGATATCCCACACGCGTAACTCTGAACACTCGCACATACACACACACACTTCACACTAACTACAGCTATGGCAGCTATGGCTGCCTCTACCCTATCGCTATGCTAAACTCCTCTCTCACCCACTGCGTCCTCCGCGCTCACTGCAGACCTCCTTGCACAAGTCGTTGTGACAGCGCTTCCGCACTCACGCAGGAATGAATGAAAGGCTGGGCGCTGCCTCTTGATTTATACTTCGGAAACTCGTTGGTCTGCCCTTTGCCATTGGCCCATGGTGTGCACAGTCCCCCATGGTACTTGCTGGACCGGACTGGGACTGACTGGACCTTACCGCTGACTGACTGTGGACTTACTGCTATCCTACCGTCGTCGTACTGCAATTGCACTGCAGTTTAGTCCACCACTTGCCTCGCCACTTGCCCACTTGCCGACCTTCTAGAAGGACTACAGCTAGACTTCTGGAACTTGCTAAGACTTCTACTCTATAGACCTACAGATCGAACCCCTGCTGCGTATGGACCTACGACAGACCTACCAGCTGTCTACGAATACACAGGTCACAGGTTCAACTCTCGGGGCATACACAGATACTGTACATGGGTAGAGTGAGGTCTAGGGATCGAACCCTGAGATCTGCATCTGCTACTGCAAAAGGTGAAAACCGTTTCACTCCCGCCGTCCTAAATTCGAGGTCCTCCGAGAATATTTCAGTCCAAGGCAGGACCTTTGCCCTTCTTATCACGCTCATAGGCTTTGACTATGTTGGGAGCTATTTCTAGAAGTTCTGTTTGTAAACCAGCGGTCGTCTTCCGGTTCCTGATAGGCAAACCGGACCTTATACTGCTTCTGGGGACGACCTCTACCTCCTGTTCTAAAGACATCCTCGTCTACAATACCTTCAATGTCATAACTTTCGTCCATATCTGGAGGAATCATAGCTCGTCTTGAAGGGAACTGTTGGCTTGTAACACACGGCAACAACTTTGAAGCGTGGAACACAGGATTTGTGTGGAGGTGTACTGGGATCTCTATAGTGTATGACGGTCCATCCTCTCCGCCCTTGACTTCTAGAACCGGCCACGGTCCTCTATATGCAGGCAGTAACTTCTGCGAGATGTTTTCTTCAGGTGCAAACTCTCTTGCCTTGACCCAGACTAAGTCGCCTACTTGAAACTGGGATGGGCGACGGTGCTTATTAGCCTATTCTATCATCCTATGTTGGGCCTTCCGTAGGTTCTGAACAACAGTTGCTAATTCCTTTTCGTGCTGTATCGCAAACTCCCTGGTACCGGGCGGTAGTCTGTGGATTTGATCCCGGTTCAGTCCTTCGAACGGTCTGCATGGTCTAAAGGACTTGTGCAGCTCATTGGGAGTGCGGCAGGTGGATAGATGCACGCTGTTGTTGTATGCACTAGCTGCCTTAGGCAACATCTCATCCCAGTTGATCTGGTCTGGTCTAATGTACATGCGCAAAACTTGCTGTAGAATCCTGTTTATTCTACTTGTAGCCAATTAGGTTATATGGTATTCGCTTGTGGTATCTCCAATTATTCTGTGAGTGTATTTCTCTCTGTTTTATAGAGTTTTTTTTCTTTAGTCTGTTAAGGATTTCTCGAGAAGTGCCAATATGACTCATACGAAAAAAACAAAAAAAATGAATTAGTAAAATAATTCTTAAATTTAGAAGCCGTGTGAATTTAAAATTTCACTTTGTCTGACCGTTGGTCTCTGGATGGCGGCCAGACGACATCAATAATTTAGATCCGTAGACCCTCATGAGTTCTTGCCAGTTCTGGCTGGTAAAACGACTATCCCTATCGCTAACTATTGACAATGGGATTCCATTCTCACTAACCCAAAAGTCAAAAAACTTTTGTATCACTAGATCTGTACGTGCCTTTGCAGGCAAAGGAACAAAAACTGCATACTTACTAAAACGGTCAACTATGACCATGACTTGGCTCTTACTACGTCTGCTCTTGACTTGGGTGTCCATGAAGTCTATGGACACTGAGTCTCCCGGCTGATCCGGAATAGGCAAGGGTTTGAGAAGACCTAGGAGAGCGCGTGTAGTAGTCTTATTCCTCTGACAAACTTTACAATTGCGGACATATTCTACGCAGTCATTCTTCATCCCTGGCCAGGTGTACGCACGCATAAGGTTGGCTAAAGTCTTTTGCCAACCGAAATGTCCCTCGGTGTCGTGGCATTCCCCTAGGATCAGACTACGAATTTCTTCGTTGTTGGGAACGCACAGGCGGTCAAATACGTTAGTCTTCTCAAACAGCAACCCGTTTGTAGTGCGGTAATCTGGTTCAGTCCCTGGGGCCTCTCTAACTCTCTTTAGGAGGTCGCTATAGATAGGGTCCTGCGCATACGGTTGCTTCACTTTCTCTTGCAGGTCTCTCCCTATATCTTGATAGTGTACTATGGCGCCAAAGTAGGTTGATCTCCTACTCAGAGCGTCCGCAACTACGTTGTACTTGCCCTTCACCGGCTTAAGCTCGAAGTCATATTGGTTTATTTCTGCGGCCCACCTAGTTAGCTTAGGTGTCATCTTGGCCTGGGTCTTCAACCATCTAAGTGTTTCATGGTCAGAATACACTTTGAAGTGCCTCCCTAGCAGGTAATGCTTTTAGTGCTCTAAAGCCTGCCTGAGAGCGTAGAGTTCTCTCTCATACGTCGAGGTGGCTACCTTCTATGAGGGCATCCTCGCTGACATGAACTCTACGGGTCTATAACCATTGCCGTCATCTTGCTGCAACACGGCGCCTATCCCATACTGACTTGCGTCCGTGGTGACGACAAAAGGCAAAGACGGATCAACTACTTTGAGGACAGGGTACTCTATCAATGCGCGCTTCAGTCTCTTTAACGCAGATGTACAATCTTTGTCCCATTGTCAGATTGCCTCTTTCTTAAGCAACCTGCGCAGGGGAGCGACGATAGTAGAAAAGTTCCTCACGAACTTTCTATAATAGTTAGCTAGGCCTAGGAACGACCGTAACTCTGTCAATGTGCGGGGCGTCGGCCAATCTCTAATCGTCGCTATCTTACTGTCCTCTGGCTTAATGCCATCTCCGTCCAATACGTGGACCAAGTACAAGACTTGTGTCTTGGCCCACTCGTTCGGGTTGATCTTGAAGTTAGCCTTTCTAAGCTTCTCCAAGACCTGTCGGAGATGACCCTGATGCTCTTGGAGGGTCTTACTAAAAACTAGGATATCATTTAAATAAACTACTACAAACTTGTCTAGCCATGGTCTAAACAGGTCATTCATACAACACTGAAAGGTGGCTGGCGCGTTTGTTTGTCCAAAGGGCATCACTATAAACTCATAGTGCCCATATCTAGTCCGGAATGCAGTCTTGTACTGATCATCAGGATGGACTTCTATCTGATGGTATCTGGACTTTAAGTCTATCTTGGAGAAATACTTACAACCCTGCACCCGATGTAGGAGATCGTCTATTCTGGGCAGCGGCTCAACATTCTTCACGGTAATCGCATTCAAACCCCTATAGTCTATACACATTCTCAACTCTCCTTCCTTCTTGGGGACGAACAAGACTGGTGCTCCAGAAGGAGACGAACTGGGCCTGATCCAACCTTTCTCGAGGAGCTCGTCTAACTGCTTGCGCAACTCCTCTAACTCTCTAGGGGACATCCTGTAAATTGCTCCCTTAGGAGTTCTACTACCAGGCTCTATCTCTATCCTGTGCTGGATGGGTCACGACACTACTCCTGCCGGCGACTCAGTTAAGTCTTTGAACTCTTTCAGCAACCTGGCTGTGGTTGGATCTGTGGAACTCACTTCTTCCTTGGCCTCAGTGGCAGGTCTAACGTAGACTACAAAGACCTGGTCTTCTAACTGCTCCTTCTTGACTAACCGCGCGAACGCGGGAGCACTGAGACAGCAATGTGCCAAGGTGTTGTCTACACCTGACACATGAAACATGCGGGCAATCTTAACATCGCCTGATGGACTAGGGAGCCTACACTCATGCTCTCTCAAGTGGAGTGTGGCTCCTGCTGCCTCTCCCCAATCCATTCCCAACACTACGTCGAAAGGAAGGTCATCCTGCACGAGGAGAGTCAGGGAATGGATAACTTTCTCCACCTTCCCATCCTTCTCTAGGCGAAAGTACGCGTGGACTCCCTCTACATAGCCCTCAACACGCATTGTGCGGTTGTCTGCGAGGACACTGACTATGGGGTCTGCTAACTTCTGGACTTTCAATTCTAGCCTTAACTTTTTCAGCGCTCTGCGGCTAATATAACTGCGGGTGGCCCCTGAGTCTCTAAGGGCCCCTACTCTACTCCTAAAAACCTCTACATCTACCAAAATCAGCTGTCCTTTGCTCTCTTTCTTCATCTTGGCCCAGGCTAGCATCCTCTCCTTTAGCTCTTCTGCCACACCTGTGAGGGACATGCCTAAAGAGACGCTAGCACAGGTGGTCTCTGGACAGCTAGCTAGGCACGGGCCTGCAACCTCTGCCATAGGCTCATGTGGGTTGAGAGTGTCCTGTTCGCGCGCGCTCACTTCTCCACATGGCCTTAAAGTAGGGGCAGTTGCAACCCCCTACTGGCGACTGCCTTTTGACTGCTGGGCAGCCCAACGGGCCTGTCTATACTTGGGACAAAATTTAATTTCGTGTGCCGGGTCACCACAAAATACGCACCGACCCAAGTTCACGCGTTCATGCCATAACCCCTGGTCCAAGCCCAAATCCTCCCAGGGCCTGCCCTGTGGCAAGCCTGGGTGCCATCCTCCTTGAGGTGGCCTTCTACCTCCTCGCTGTGGGGACCGATTGGAACCCTGGCGATTTGGGGGGGGACCTTGACCCCTACCTCCCGCCTGGCGGTTTCCTTGACCGCCAACCCCCTGTGCGCCCGGTCCTCGGCCTCCCATGGCCTGACCCCTTTGGCCCTGGCCTCCCTCCAGCCGCGACAGCAGCATAAGACCTCCCCTGTCCCACACTATTGTCCTCCTCCTCTAGGCCCCACTCAATCTGACTATATGGGACCTCGTTGGTACCACGTTCCTCTAAGGTAAGGATCATGTGATCCTTGGGCCTTACCTGGCCTGAGATGGTACGACCCTTCCACCTTTTTCCCTTGTCCAAGTTGCTAAAAGGTGGTAATTGGCATGGACTTCAACTCATACAGGACGACTTCTCTACTCAACGCATCATAAGTGATGCCGGCCTGTTGAGATTTGTCAAAGAAGTGCCCACGCAGGGCCTCTGGCATGGCACGATAAAATAATTGGACCAACTGGGTCTCAGTGACCCCATGGTCTGGGACGGCTACCAAGTCGTCCATGGTACCCTTGAGTGCCCTCGCACTCCTCCACTGTCGTGAGTGGATCGTCTGTAGCTTGTTAGAGGCGCGAATGCCTCTCGTTGGTTCAGCGAATCGCTCCTTCAGGAGCTTGAAGAATTGAGAAAGGGGGGTGACTTTTGAATATGCAACCAAGTTGTTTTCGCAACCGGCTGCACGCGCAAGGGACCTGGCAAAGCTAGCTGCCTCGTCCTTGAGGGCCTGGAAGGCCACGAGGACTTGTTCCTCTGTCAGGATGTGCAGTAAATAGATATAACTATTGACACTAGCTTCCAATTGTCAAAGTTTTCCTCCTTCTTTCCCCCGTATGCGTCTGGGAACTTGAGCTTTACAGGCTCTTTACGGGGTCTGACCTCGCCCTCTACAGCGGCTATTGCTTTGGCACCTTCAATGGCGCCCTCACAGAACTTCCCTACGTTGTCCCTCAGTTGCCTGACTTCGCCCCCAATGTGGGTGACGATATCGCGCGCAAAGTCTTTAAACCCCGACCGCATGGCACTCAAGGTTACCTCCCGACTCCAGCTAGCTTGGCGCTCCTCCATCCATGCAGTGCTCAGCACCTCCAGATAGCCCATTACCTTATCCCATTTGGCCTTCTCCACTTCTTTCTCCTACAATCATGTACCTTTGGCACCTCTGCGGTCAATCTATTGACTTCCTCCCTCCTTCTCTTCTTCTCTCTCTTCATCCTCAACTTCCATTCTAATTTCTGCTCCTTCTCCCTTTCTCGCCGTTCCGTAGGATCCGCCATGGTTGCGAGCTCACTAGCTAGCGCATCCCTCTTATCTTGAGTCACATACGACTCCGCCTCCTCGTCTTCTCCCAACGATAAATTATTGACCCACTCACTTATTTTCTTCTCCATCTCTGCATCTTTATCCCTCTTCGTGCCACTGCTCCCCTCTCTATTCTTTATTCGCATTCTCTCTTTTTCTTCTTCTGCTGCCGCTTCTTCTTCAGAAGCCTTCTTCTTTTTCTCCATCTCCTCCTCCAATTCCTTCATCTTCGCCGCCTGTTCCTCTGCAATCGCCTTTAACTTCGCTTGCTTCTCGCGCTCTTTTCTCTCCCTATTCTCCTTAACTAAGGCGGCCGTCTTTTCTTGCTGCTCCTTGGTGTAGGGGCTAGTGTCCTTGCCACTGCGGGTCTCAACCATGGTGAAAAGTGCACAACCGGGTGGTGGTTCCAAACCTCACCAAGTCGACTCTAACCCCTGACTGACAGACCTACTGACTCAATCTGAGGACTCACAGAATCCGGACAAGGATCCTGTCAACTATGGTCTCTAGCCTAGACCTACACAATGCTGTCACTACTAGACCTGTTGCTGACCAGGAGGTATTTAAGGAGATCCCCCGAACTCCTCAGGAATTATTTAACGTCGCTGACAGGACGACGCAATCAGCAGGTCTCTCAAGACTTAGACGGTCTGTTGTGCAGCCCACAGCTCGGATTTCGAGGCCTACCGTGCCACACCGAGCAGCCCGCCGGTCAGTACCGGTCCTTGGGAGGGTTTGACCTCCATGACGGTCGAGTCGGCAGACACAGCTTTTAGCCATACTCATCCCGTGTGCATTCACACTCCGATTATTCACACTTGTCTTGCATGCAAACAACGATACAGCAACTGGCGACATGCGCCCTGACAGTACTTAAGATATCGTAACCAGATATGAGTTCTCTTCAACTGGCTATGGCGACTGGGCGCCCACACAACTCACTATTCGCACTCTGGATCACCCTGGATGTCCCACACGCAACACTCAGTATCATACGCAACACACACACACGCTATGCTACAGCTATGGCAGCGCTAGC
>BFEA01000813.1:440323-463180 GCA_003427395.1 Chara braunii | reverse complement strand
TGTGCCAGGTACTAACCTCTGAAGATGGCGCCGTGCTGCAGGTACCTCGAAGGCGAAGCTGGAGCTATGGCGCTGCAGATAAGTCTCTCTGGCCGCCGCCCAATCTCTCTCTCTCTCTCTGCAGTACTACTCTAGCTCCTACTAGCGCCCAGCGCTGAAGGCTACTGCTAACGCTACTACTACTACTGCAGCACTCCTCCAGAGTGCTGCTGCCGAATCCTGAAGACTACCTCCTGCCTCCTGAACTGCATGGGAAGTCCCTATGAACTACCTGCAGCCTGCAGGGCGGGCCAGTCTTATATAGCGCTGGCCCGTCCAGGAGGCTGCTCTTGCCAATTCCAAAATGTGCCATACCCTGGCGTTGAAGTTCAAACAAAGGTTGTCTTGAAAACATGCCCAAAATGGCATGTGCTAAAACCCTGGTCTGGTGCCTAAGTTTCAGGGCAGGTCGATCTTATGAGGGCCCTCCGTTTCAGGCTGAAAAGACTCTGGGCCTGGAGGGCCCTGTTTTAGGCTGAAACGACACAGGGCCTGTAGGCCCTTGTTTCCAGGCTTTCAGGCTGAAACGACACAAGGCCTGTAGGCCCTTGTTTTCAGGCTTTCAGGCTGATACGACACGGGGCCTGAAAATGGCCCTTGTTTGTAAGCGCAGCATGTTGCAAGCGCATGATGTAACAGGTCGACAACCATAGCCGAGTTGGGCATTGACCGAAGCATTGACCGGGGTATTGACCAGGGTTGACCGAGGTGTTGATTGGGTTTGACCGAGGTGTTGACCAAGGTTGACCGAGGTGTAGATTGAGGTGTTGACTGGCGTTGACCAAGGCGTTGACCAGGAAGTTTAGCAGCGTTGACGAACGTTGACCAGAGCTGTTGACCACAAAATTGACCAAGCTGGAGTTGGTATAATCTCGCCAACCTTTCAGACTATTCCCTCGCCCTATGGGTGTGCACTCCCCCCATAGTACTTGCTGAGTTTGTCTGTCTCTTCTTTCTGCATTGAGTCTCTTTTGTCTAGGTGATAGGAACTCCGTGCATGAGGTCGTAGAGTTGTGTTGACCAAACCCACACGGGCTGAGTAGGGCTTAAGTCCATGTCTGAGGACTGACCGTCCCAGAGGACAAACCCTCCCAAGGAACGGTACATACAGTGTGGCATGGTAGGCCGAAAAATTGAGTTGTGGGCTGCACAACCAACTGTTTAAGTCTTGAGAGGACTTGCTGATCATGTCATCCTGTTTGCGGCGTTAAAGAATTCTTGAGAAGTTATGGGGGGATCTCCTTAAATGCCTCCTGATCAGCATTGAAGTCCTGTAGTAACAACTTTCCTTAAATGCCTCCTGATCAACATTGAAGTCCTGTAGTAACAACTTTGTAATAGGTCCAGGTTAGAGACTATAGTTGACGGGGTCCAACACGGATCCTGTAGTCCTTAGAGAGCCGGTTAGTCAGTCACTGGGTAGGTCTAAGTGGTGAGGAGTGGGACAGTTCTTTGTCGTGCACCTGACATCATGGATGACTACCCTATGTACGGCTTGCTCGTGGGGTTCTCCCTCTGGGGAACCCTTTGGCGTTTCTTTTTTCCGCTATGCTTTTGGAACACGTTTACATGTAGAGTGGAGACGGGGTGGTTATTAGCACCACTCCTTACACCAAGGAGCAGAAGGAGGAGGCTGCGAAGATTTTGGCCGAGCGGAAGGCCAAAATCGAGAAGAGGGAATTGGTGAAGCAGGCCAGAAAGTTGTTCTTACAGGAGGAGCAGGCCGCGAAGAAGAAGAAGTTGGAGGAGGAATTGGAGAAGTTGAAGAGGGAAGAAGAAGGCGGTGGAAGAAGAAGAAGAAGAAAAAGAGGTGGAGGGTCCCCTTGATCGGAAAGGTCACAAGAGAGAGAGGGGAGTCCAATGGCACGAAGGAGAATCCATGGTCGGAGAAGGTCTCTGAGTGGGTCGCTAATCTATCCTTGGGTTAGGAAGAGGAGGCGATGTTATATATATCGAGGGCAGAACAGGAGGCGGTAATAAGAGAACTAGAGGCAGAAGAAGAGCCTCTACGTCGTCAAACAATTGAAGAGGAAAAAAAGTTGGAATGGAAGTTGCGCTTGACCAGGGAAAATAAAAAATGAATGGAGGCGGCAAGTAAGGTGGCAAAAGAGTTGGAGGTAGTGAAAGAGCAAAGAATGCAGATGGGGGCACATGCCGATTTGCAGGGAAAAATGGAAGTCATGGCTAGAAATATAGAACTCTTGGTGAAGGCCCAAGAAGAGCAGTTCCGGTTTGCGAGGGGCCAGGATGTAACCTTGTGGTCGATACGATTAGGTTTTAGAGAATTCAGATGCACATAGGCACAAAGGTGAAAGCAAGGATGGAAATCACAAAGCGATTTTGCACAGGCGCCATAGAGAGCGCCAAATTGGCAGCTCCAAAGGAGGAAGAAGCGCGTCCCCGTAGGAATCCAGTCAAAGTTAAGTTCCTTGATTCCTATAGTGGAAAGAAGGGAGAAAACTTCGACAATTGGGATGCGAACATTAACTCTTATGTTCACCTCCAAAAGATGTTGCCTGAGGAGCAAGTTCTTATCGCTTTCCATGCCTTCAAGGACGAAGCAGCGAGCTTCGCCCGATCACTCGCCCTTGCAGCCAAGTGTGAAAATGACATGGTAACTTACCCCATGATCACCCCCCTGGACGAATTCTTCAAACTGCTGAGTGAAAGATTTGCTGATACCACCAGAGGGATTAGAGCCTTTGATAAGTTGCAAACCGTCCATTCTCGCCAGTGGAAGAGTGTCAGGGCACTCAAGGGAGTAATGGACGAGTTGGTTGCCATCCCTGGCCATGGGGTCACTGAGACCCAATTGGTCCAATTGTTCTATCGTGCCATGCCCGAGCCCTTGCTTGGGCATTTCTTTGAGAAAAGCAAGGAGTCTACTATGACCTACGATACTTTGAGTAGGGAAGTAGTGACTTTCGAGGCCTGGTCCATGCCAACGTCTACCTTCTGGCACAAGGACTTGGGCGGACAAGGGCCAAAAATGGAAGGGCCGTACCATCTCTGGCGAAGTTAGGGCCAAGGATCATTTGATCCTCACACTTGATGAAGGTGGTGTGGAAGAGGTCCCATACAATCAGATAGAGTGGGGCCTAGAGGATGAAGACAGTAACACTCGTCAATGGAGTACTTATGTTGTTGTCGCGGTTGGAAGGAAGCCGCAAGGAAGAGGAGGAGGCCGGGACCAAGGGGGTCGGGCCTCTGGTGGTCGTGGACAAAGCGATCAAGGGGTTGGCGGCAGAGGAAACCGCCAAGAGGGAGGCAGGGGTCAAGGTCCCCTGCAAAACCGCTCTCGTTTTAATCAATCACCTTCCAGGAGGGGTGGATGGCACTACCGCAAGGTAGACCCTGGGAAGAGTTGGGCCTAGAGCAGACAATATGGCAGAGGAGGATAGACCAGGATCAGTGCATCTATTGCTGTAATCCGGGGCACATCATTAATTACTGCCCCAAATATAGAGAGGCTCGACGTGCTGCACAGGCAGCAAAAGACAACCGCCGGTAGGGGTTGCAACTGCCCTTACCCGTAGACCATGTGGAGAAGAGTGCGCGCACCACAAAGAAACTCCCAAACCACATGTGTCTATGGCAGAGGTTGTTGGCCAGTGCCTAGATAGTTGTCCAGAGACTGCTTGCATTAGAGTCTCTCTAGGCACTTCCCTCACATGTGTGGCAGAGGAGCTAAAGGAGAGGATCCCGGACTGGGCCAAAATGAAGAAAGATGGTAAAGGTCAACTAGTTCTAGTAGATGTAGAAGTCTTTAGAGGCAGAGTAGGGGCCCTTATAGATACTGGGGCCACCCGCAGTTATATCAGCAGGAAAGCGTTGCAGAAGTTGAAGCTTAATCTAAAGGTCCAAAAGCTAGAAGAGCCCATAGTCAATATCCTCGCAGACAATCGCACTATGCGAGTCGAGGATTACGTCGAGGGAGTCCAGGCATATTGTCGCTTAGAAAAAGATGGGAAGGTAGAGAGAGTTCTCCATTCCCTGACTCTCCTCCTAGAAGATAATCTCCCATTTGATATGGTTCTGGGAATGGATTGGGGAGAGGCAGCAGGGGCCACACTCCATCTGAGAGAGCATGAGTGTAGCCTCCCTAGTCCATCAGGCGAAGTTAAGATGACTCGCCTGTTCCATGTGTCAGGAGTAGAGAACCCCTTGGCACATTGCTGCCTTAGTGCTCCCGCATTCGCGCGATTAGTGAAGAACGAGCAATTAGAGGAACACGTTTTTGTAACCTATGTAAGGCCTGTCACTGAATCTAAGGAAGAGGAAGCTACTAACCCAATTATTGCCAAGCTACTGGAGGAGTATGCCGATTTGTCTGAGCCGCCTATAGGGGTAGTACCGCGGCCAATCGAGCATCGGATTGAGATAGAGCCTGGCAGTCGGACTCCTAAGGGGGCCATTTATAGGATGTCCCCAAGGGAGCTAGAGAAGTTGCGCAAGCAGTTAGATGAGCTCCTCAAGAAGGGTTGGATTAGGCCCAGTTCATCTCCGTTTGGAGCGCCTGTTCTATTTGTTCCCAAGGAGGAGGGAGAGCTTCGAATATGCATTGACTATAGGGGTCTTAATGCCGTCACAGTAAAGAATGTCGAACCACTGCCCCGTATAGATGATCTGTTAGATCGGGTGCAGGGCTGCAAGTACTACTCTAAGATAGATTTGAAGTTTGGCTATCTAGATAGAGGTACATCCTGATGATCAGTACACGACGATATTCAGGACTAGCTATGGGCACTACAAGTTTATAGTGATGCCCTTTGGACTAACCAATGCGCCAACCACATTCCAGCGTTGTATGAACGATTTGTTTAGGTCATGGTTAGATAGATTCATAGTTGTATATCTAGATGATATTCTCAGTAAGACCCTCCAGGAGCATGATGGCCATCTGAGGCAGGTCTTGGAAAAGTTGAGAGAAGCTAATTTCAAGATCAACGCAAAGAAGTGCGAGTGGGCCAAGACGCAAGTTCGTACTTGGGCCACGTCTTAGATGGAGATGGCATAGAACTTGAGGACAGTAAGTAGCGATTTGAGACTCCAACGCCCCGCACATTGACAGAGTTGCGGTCATTTGTAGGCTTAACAAACTATATATAGAAAGTTTGTAAGGAACTTTTCTACCATCGCTGCACCCCTTCGCAGGTTGCTAAAGAAAGAAGCAATCTGGGAGTGGGATAGAGACTGCACGTCATCCCTAAAGAAGTTAAAGCGGGCCTTGATAGAGTACCCAACCTTCAAGGTAGCCGATCCGTCCTTACGTTTTGTTGGCAGTATTGATGCAAGTCAGTACAGTATAGGTGTTGTTCTGCAGCAAGATGATGGCAATGGGTATAGACCCGCAAAGTTCATGTCTGCTCAGATGCCTTCAGAAAAGGTAGCGACATCTGCCTACGAGAGGGAACTCTATGCTCTCAGGCAAGCATTAGATCACTGGAAGCACTACTCGCTTGGGAGGCACTTCAAAGTGTATCGAGACCACGAGAAGTTCAGGTGGCTGAAGAGGCAGGCCAAGATGACACCTCAACTTGACTAAGAGTTGAAGCTGGTCAAAGTAAAGTAAAATGTAGTTGCAAACGCTCTAAGTAGAAGAGCTGATTACTTTGGAGCGATAGTTCACTATCTGGATATAGGGAGAGACCTGGAACAAAAAGTTAGGGAAGCGTATGCGCAAGATCCTATTTATAGCGATCTCCTTAAAAAGAGTCCTAGAGATTGAACCGGATTACCGCACTACAGACGGCTTATTGTTCGAGAAGACTAACATAGTTGACCGCTTATGCGTTCCCAACAGTGAAGAGATCCGTAGTTTGATCTTGGGGGAATGCCACGATACAGAGGGACATTTTGGTTGGCAAAAGACAAGACATTAGCCAACCTCATTCGCGCATATACGTGGCTTGACATGAAGGCTGACCGCATAGAGTACATACATAGTTGTAAAGTATGCCAGAGGAATAAGACCACTACGCGAGCCTCTCTTGGTCTTCTCAGACCATTGCCTATTCCCGCGGGACCCGGAGATTCTGTGTCTATTGACTTTATGGATGCTGGGGTCAGAAGTAGGCACGGTAAGAGCCAAGTCATGGTTATAGTTGATAGATTTAGTAAGTATGCAGTTTTTGTTCCTTTGCCCTCAGAGGCACGTACAAATTTAGTTATAGACAAGTTCTTTGATCATTGGGTCAGTGAGCATGGTCTACCGCTGTCGATAGTTAGTGACAAAGATACCAGGTTCACTAGTCAGAACTGGCAGGAGTTGATGAGAGTCTACGGCTCCAAGTTGTTGATGTCATCTGGCCGTTATCCAGAGACTAACGGTCAGACTGAACAGATGAAGAAAATCCTGCAACAAGCTCTTAGAATGTATATTAGACCCGATCAAGTTAACTGGGACGAGATGCTCCCAAAGGTCGCCAGCGCATACAACAACAATGTACACCTAGCCACTTGTCGCACTCCCAACGAGTTACATAAGTGTTTTAGACCGCGCAGACCGTTTGAGGGACTGAACCGGGATCAGATTAAGAGGCTACCGCCCGGTACTAGGGAGTTTGCACTACAGCACGAGAAAGAGATTGCTACTGTAACAAAGAACCTCAGGAAGGCCCAGCATAAGATGATAGAACAAGCCAACAGGCATCGTCGCCCATCACAGTTTCAAGTAGGCGACTTAGTCTGGGTCAAGTCAAAGGAGTTTGCTCCTGAGGAAAACATCTTGCAAAAGCTATTGCCTGAATACCGAGGACCGTGGCCAGTCCTGGAAGTCAAGGGCGGAGAGGATGGACCATCCTACACAATTGAGATTCCAGCACACCTCTACACCTATCCAGTTTTTCATGCGTCAAAGTTGTTGCCCTGTACCGCAAGTCAACAGTTTCCATCAAAAAGATCCATGATCCCTCTGGACATGGATGGAAGGTACGACATTGACTGCATAGTAGGTGAAGATGTGTTCAGAACAGGAGGTAGAGGTCGTCCACAGAAACAGTATAAAGTCAAATTCTCTTTCCAAGAACCAGAAGACAACCGCTGGTTCACACGAACAGAGCTTCTAGAGACCACTCCCAATGTAGTTCGAGCCCATGAGACAGATAAGAAAGGTAAAAGGTTTTAGCCGTGAACTGAAGTATTCTCGGAGGACCTGGAATTTAGGCTGGCGGGAGTGAAAAGGTTTTCACCTTTGTAGTAGCGGATGCAGATTCCAGGGCTCGATCCCTAGACCTTACCGCACCTTGTACAATATCAAGTTGACCCTGTGTGTTTGAACGCGCGACCTGTGTCTTGGTAGATGACTGTTGTCTGTCATAGGTCTGTGTAGCTGTCGGGTCTTGATAGGTCTTGGGGCTCATAGCTGTGTAGGGGTCGTAGTTGTTGCAACTCTGAAAGGTCAAGGTCCTAGCTGCCACAGTCCTGAAAGGTGAATGTCGTAGCTGCTACAGTTCAGAAAGGCCAAGTCCACAAACTCCCGGAAGGTTCAGAAGTCGCCTTTCGAGCGTTGCTCATGTTAGACCTGAGGCAATTGGGCAAGTGGATAGTCCAACTTTGATTAGTCAGAGGTACCCAGTCCCAGTTTCACTTTGTCCAGTCAGCAAGTACCATGTGGGACTGTGTGCACCCTGGGCCCGGTGGAAAGGAGCAGACCAGCGACCAACAGAAGTATAAATCAAGAGGCAGCGTCCAGCGATGGATTCATTTTGCGTGAGCCATGCGGAAGCGCTGCCCGAGCGTCTTGTGCGAGGTGGTCTGCAGATGCCCGAAGTCGAAGTGGGCTGCGAGGAAGATAGAGCAGCCATCGCTGCTTGTAGTGAGTGGTAGCCGGCGGCCATAGCTGCCATAGCTAGCGATAGGTAGTAGTGAGGGTGTGTGAGTGTGTATGAACGTGCGTGGGACATCCGGGGAGGTCCAGAGTCGAGTGTGTGTGAATACAGAGTCGGGGAAGTGAAGTGTAGGTGCTAAGGCGCCATAGCTGGTTTGAAGCGAGTTTGTATCTGAACTGTGTTGTTGGCCGTAATATCTCTGAGCTTTGTGTAGGCGCCTGGCGCCAGTGTGGATTGTTATCTGTTTGCATGCATGCGGAGTAAGAAAGAAGACAGGTCTGATTGCACCTCAGTTTTTTCTTCCAGCAACTTGTTTTGTACAGCTTCGTTGTTGAATGGACAAATGCTTGAACCCTCTTCGTGATATCCCCCTCCTTTTTTTTTTAATTATCCTGTATTACTTTAACGATAATAAAGCCCAGTGGTCGTTCTGATACATGCTCGGTCGAGCAATGTATGGGGAGCCAAGAATCCGCAAAGTGATGAAAAGGACTCAAATGGACAATGCAATGTCAGCAAAGCATCAACAAGCAATGCACGTCCAGATACATACAAAAAAATAGCACAATGTAGCGCAGCGGAAGACTCGAGATACGGCCCGACCTATCTGATACTGACGTGACATCCCATCATACACCACACATGTGAGAGAGGGAGGAGGGACTGCATACACAGAAGAAAGGTCCCTCCTTGCACACGCACATGGGGGAGATACCACGGACGAGAGATGGGGGGAGGGGCGAGATGAAGATGGAGGCGAGGTAGAAGACCAAGATCGCTATAGCGAAGTCCAAAAATAGTCCCTTGCCGAATGTCCAATCAATGTGTGCCACAAAAATGTCGGATCAGATCCTGGGCAAAATGCCCAATGTAGCCTCTGCATGTAACCTCACTGTCTCTCTCTCTCTCTCTCTGAAAGAAGAAGAAGAAGAAGAAGAAGAAGAAGAAGAAGAAGAAAAGCAGGAGGAGGTAGGAGGGAGGAGAGATGGAGACGATGAAGAAGAAGAAGATGTCGTCCTCCTCTCGGTCTCACCTGCGGGTAACCGCCGCCATGGACTGACCGTCATGTGCAAGTTCCCGGCGTGGAGCCCCAGTTATGGCGCCAGGTAAGTATCGCCAGTGCAGGTACGGCCTCCGCCCCTCTGCCTACCTACTTCTCTACCTCTACTTCAGCGTAGCGCTGTAGCGCTGGTCCAGCAGCGTGTCGCCCAAAAAGTGAGCTACTCGAACTGTCTGTCTGCCCTGGCCGTGGCCCAGCTATATGCAGCGCTGGGCTGGCCAGTTTGCCTCTGTGTGCCTACCGACGTGTGCTCCAAACATGTGCCCAAAACGCGGGCCTACAGGGTCTGATTCCTGACCAGACGTCCCAACCCTGTACCTGGACAGGGGAGGTGTGACGGGGCTGAGGCAGAGCAACGAGGTCGGGGAAGAGCGAGGGAGGGAGTGAGAGCACACACACACACACTCACTCAACTCGACATGGACTCGACACGACTCGACGGACACAGACACAAAGTGGCAAAGTCGCAAAGTCGCAATCTTGGTTCCGTACACAATGTCGGAGCAAGTCGCACTGGATCACAAGCACTGAGGCTGAAAAATGAGTCCCCGAACTCAGCTCGAGTCCAGTCTTAAGTACCGAACTCAAGTTGAGTCCGAGGGCAAAAGTGCAGTTGCCTCGGGGCTGAATTAAAAATCGAAGGTCTGAGCCTGGGCGCCAGAATGCCGGATGGCGCCAAGTAGGAAATTCGAAAGTGGCAGAGGTGGGATTTGAGAACGGGCGCAACTGCAGAGAGCGCCAACAGTCAGGAACTGGAGATCAGAGACTCCAAAAAAAATAGAATAGCGGCCTGGCGGGTGGTAACCCGCAGACCAGGGATCGAGCCCTGGATGAGTTCGTAACTATCCCCTCCCTCTGGAAGGCAATGTCCCGGCTGCCAAAGACCCAATGAACAACTGTGATGGACGGGACGGGGCCGATCACTGGTCAGAAAAGGAAAGGGGGAGTAATGCAGGTAGCGGGGGGTAATCCTATGGAGGTTCACAGGGATGAGGGGAATCAATGTGCAAGTAACAGGGTAATCCTATTGAGGTTCTACAAGTAACAGGGCAGTCCTATTGGTGTTCTACAAGGTTATAGGTTGTCAGGTTTGAGAAAGATAAAATTAAAAATTGTTTGTTCAATGCTCAAGTGCTGGGGTATCTGACTGGTCTGGGAAAACAACGTCTCAGGTCTGTAACAAAGTGTTACAAGCGGAAAAAAAAAAAAAAAAAAAAAAAGTCTTGAGGAAGGTCTTGGCTGGTGTCGCAAAAGTGGCGGTGAGGAAACAGTCTTCAGCAGTTCTGTGATGTAGACGGCGAGGACTTCAGCTTGGTTGTCGCAGTAGCAGGTTGCGGCCGGTACACGATCTGATGATGAGGTCTGATCCAGATAGCAGGTCGCAGACTGATCTTGATGTCCATGTCAGAGGTGCTGCTCCAGAAGTCTGCGAGTCCAAGGTGCCGGCCAAAGGGAACAGCATGGTGGCCAACCAACTGTCTTATCTCCTCGTACTGAGCTGCAGCATGCCATCGTCCTCGTGCGCTTGGCATTAGATCCATTATCGCTGGCGACGCGCGGGGGCCACATAGAGAACTTGGACAAGAGAGACAAGGATGTGGCAGAGGACAGATGGGAGAACGGGCCAAGGCAGAGGCAAGAGTGGATCAGACAGGGGGGGGTTCAAGAGGCAAGGGCTTCGTTGGGTACAGGGGTGTGTGTAGAGCAGGAATGCAGGGTTTTGGCGGGGTACAGGCGGGGTTTATGCAAGGGTTTAGGGTTTAAGTTATATTATGTATCTAGGATATAGGGTGAGCACGATCATAGGCACAAACAAGTTCATAGCATTCTTAAGGTTAGGAAGAGGTTCCCATGTGGATTCTTCGTCAGGGTATCCAGTCCATTTAACTTTGTATTATGTGATTGGTTCCGGATGGTCCGATACTTGAGTAGTTCTCCGTCCTATGATGGCTTCGACAACGAATACAGGGCCTGTGGGTAACATGATTGGTGGAGGTCTAGGATATGGGCGGTCAGCGAATTGGGGTGGGGATTCATGGTATTCTTTTAGGTATTCTACGTGGAAGACAGGGTGGACACGACTCATGTCAGGAGGGAGTTGGAGCTTGTAATTGATGTGGGAGGTTTGCTCAATGGTGGGGAAGGGTTCGAACCACTTGTTCGAGAGTTTTTTGGACAAGCCATGTTCGGGTTCAAAGCGTTTGGCGGAGAGCCAAACTTTGTCCCCTACTTTGAATGTTACGTCCCGTCTGTGTTTGTTGGTCTTGTTGGCTTGTTGTTCTTGTGGTCGTTCAAGGGCTTCGGTAGCTTCTCTAAGGTGTCTGTTCATTGTTGCTACCCATTCATTGGGAGAAGGGCAGGGGGTGGAGGGGTTGAGTTGCGAGGGGAGCAGGAAGTCAGAGGGCAAGCGCGGATGATAGCTAAGGTCGAGGTAGAATGGAGTCATGCCAGTAGAAGGACATTCAACATTGTTGTAGGCGATCTTGGTGGCGGTGAGCAACTGATCCCAATCGTGTTGATGTGGATGACAACACTTCCTCAGGATTCTTTGGAGAGTATCATTCATCTTCTCGGTTTGTTCGTCGGTCTGTGGGTGGAATGCAGTGTTATACTTGAGCGTGGTTCCGTAGTCTTTGAAGAGGTGTTTCCAGAATTGTGAAAGGAAGTGAGGATCACGGTCGCTGATGATGTTCTCGGGGAGACCGTAATGTGTGCCACGTGGTTGAAGAAGAGAATGGCGACGTCCTTGGCGCTGTGCGATGTCGTGCAAGGGATGAAGTGGGCACGTTTAGTCGAGCGGCAAATAATGATATAGATGCAATCATGTTCGCGGTCGGTCTTGGGGAGACCACAGACGTAGTCCATGGAGATGGACTGCCACCGGTGGGTGGGGATCGACAATGATTGGCTTGCCGGGCTTGGCACGATTGGAGGGTTTGACGGCTTGACATGTGGGGCATGAGTGAATGTAGGCTTTGACGGTGAGTAGGGAAGACCAATAGAAGTAACGAGAGATGGTGTCAAAGGTTTTTTGGAACTCGAGGTGTCCAGCAGTCTTGGCGTCGTGATGCTCGGCCAAGAGCTGCAAACGGAGGCCACGTGCGTCGAGGATGCAAAGTCGGCGAGTGCCTTGGTGTCAATGTAAAGAAGTTGGTTGTGAAGGGAGTAGTCGGGGACCGAGTCGAGGTCACGAAGTTTGTTGTAGATTGTTGAGAAATCTGGGCAAGAGAGGTAGCCTTGGGTATAGCGGTGGTGGAGTGATGGGAGGAGTTGGATATAAGTCATGGCGGCGTAGACTTTCTCAAAGGGCTTGTGGTCGGGGCGTCGAGAGAGGGCATCGGCAACGCGGTTGCTTTTGTCGAGGGTGTGGCAAATGGTGAATGTGAATTGGGCAAGAAAGTCTAACCAACGGGCTTGGCACAACGTGATGTCTTTCTTGGCGAGGATAGAGGAGACGATGGTGTTGTCTGTGCGGATGGTACTGCCCGTCGAGATACGGGCGCCAGACTTTGAGGGCGTGGATCACGGCGAGGAGTTCCTTGTTGTTGGAGGGGTAGTTCATCTCCGCGGGAAGGAGCTTCTTGCTAGCGAAGGCGATGGGGTACTCGCCGGGTGGAGCCTCGGGTTGGGTGGGGGAGTCTTTGATGGAGGGGGTTTCAGAGGTGTCGCGACGGAAGTGTTGCGACAGAACGGCTCCAAGGGAAAATTCGGATGCGTCAGGGGTAACGTAGAAGTGTCGAGAGGGGTCGGCGATCTTGAGGACGGGGGCCGTTGTGATGGTCTGTTTGAGGAAGTCGAAGGTGTTTTGGCGGCGGTCGTTCCAAGTGAAGGGTTTGTCCTTGCGGGTGAGTTCGTGGAGGGGGTACGAGATGTCGGAAAAGTTATAAAGCGGCAATAGTAGTTGGCAAGGCCAAGAAATGAGCGAAGTTGGAGTAGGGTCTTGGGTGGTGGATACTCGAGGAGGGTGGTGACCCTCGAGGGGTTCATGCGTACTCCTTCAGCGGAGACAATGTGGCCAAAGTATTCAGCACTTGAAGCGGCAAAGGTGCATTTGCTGAGCTTGGCGTAGGATTTTTGTTCTTCGGGGATAGAGAGGACTTGGTGGAGATGCTAAAGGTGGGACTCGAAGGTGGGGCTATGGATAAGGATATCATCGAGGTAAACGACGACACAGACTTCGAGGAAGTCGTCGTGTCATACCAAATACCCTTACAAGGACACTAAGGTATTGAAGCGGAACCATAAATGGGGTGAAAGGAAGAAAAAGGAGTTATGTGCTGAGAGAAGGACGAAAGCAAGGAATGTTGCAACTCATACCTGTAAGAGGACGATTGATGCCCCAAATGAGAAGGGAATAGAGGAGCGAAGGGTTCAGGAAGAAGTTGGTATGGCTCTACCGCGCGTTGTATCTGATCCGAAAAAGGGGTGTGACGACAAAGATGCATCATCAACTTCAGGTTAGAAAGGACGGAAGAATAGCAGGCGGCGAGAGCAGTGGTCAAGGATAGTATGTGTTTGTTGTGGAAAGACTGGCCATACCCCTCGCAGATGTAAGATGGCGAAGAAAGGAGTTGAAGGGTGAGATCGTGGTGCTTTAGCCAAGGGCTTGGTTCCTCCCAATAACTATCACCAATTTACTTGTCTCGTCCATAGCAAGAAAGCGATAGACTAGTGTGAGCAGTCTTGAACGACTTATAAATAACCACTCAGAAGGCTATGACGATGCGGAAGACTCAGTTGCTAGACTATTGGGCGATTTATCTGCTTATGTTGCTTTTAAGCTGAGTCTCCAAGTTTAATGAGACATACATTTCATCTTGTATATATCTATGATTTCGAGTGAGGATTCTTACTTTTTAGGATTGTGCGTACGTTCTGGGTTTGACTATCCACTTTTTGAGTTGATTTTTTAGGTTTGGTTGAATGCAAGTGGAGGTCTTGTAAGGTTCGATTGTCCGTACGTTGACGTCCTTTCATCTCTGCGAGAACGTTTGGGATTATTTTGTGTATATCAGTCTTTTGTGACTTATAGGGTATGTTATACAAGGTCTCTTGTTTCTGATTGGGACCTGGATTTGTGGTGATTTGAGGCTTGTGAGGATTTGAGATTCGAGATAATCCATTTTCTTTCGAGAACCATCTTGATATGGGTTTTGATTTCCTCGGGGTGGAGAATCGTCCACGTTCTGGTTGTCATTAGCATTGTCGCCATTGTGGTTTTGTGTGGTTTTCTCGTGTTTAACATATGAGAAAGAAAAGGTTGACAAAGTGAAATAAAGGAGTGACAAAAGGGCAACAAAGAGTGTCTGAACCAAAGAGGGTTAGATGAAGTGAAGAAAGCGTGATTATTAGTGAAAGATTTCTGGGAGACTTAAAAAGTCCAAAAAGTCATATGCGAGGCTTCGCCCGCTTAGCCCCTACGGGGCCCTATTTGCAGCAAGGTCGGCCGCCCTAAGTGAAGGCAGGCACGACAGGCCCTTCAGGCCTCGTTTTTCAGGGTACCCCGCATTGGGGAAAATTCAGGCAGTTGCGCAGCGCCAGTTGGTTGAATGAACCCAGGCCCTGGGCCGCCTTTGTGAATGAACGAAGAACAGGCCCTGGGCTGGGTTCAGGTACCGGGCCGAATACAGGCCGAAACAAGTTGGGCGCATGCAACCACTTCAGGCCCAAGGCTTGCTTTCCTCGTGACTGGGCCTCAGGCTACCGGGGCCTACTGGAAGCTTCCTGGACTGGACGCAGGCAGACCACTTCGATATAGGGAAGGGCCTGCCTCTCATTCGGGATTGGGGGGTGCTGGCTGCATGCTGCGCGAGCGCTGGTGCGCTATCTGCTGGCTGGCTGGCACTCACGCTCGCACGAGCGAGTAGGGAGGGAGCACGCAGCCATAGCCAAGCTGCGCTGCTGTATGCTGGGTGAAGCGCAGGGTGGTCCTTGGGTGCTAGTGGCATCTGTGCGGTGTGGATCGGGGTTGTGAGTGTAGTGCAAGACATACCTGGTGCTGAAGCGGGCGACATTGGTCGCCACATGCTCGTACTCTGGGAACGGTGTTGATGTCATCAGTTCGCTTCGTAGTATAGGCTAGATAGGATCTGCCACATGTAGTCTGGGCGCCGAGCGCCAATAGGATATCAACTCTGGTTCTTCGTTGATGATGATGGGACTAATTCAGCATTGTCAATTTTGAACTCTTGGTGTGTTCTTATTTGGTGTATCTCATGATGCAATTCTGTTGTGGTTCGAGGTCAAGGGTATCTGGGCTCATATGCAATTTGGTAGCAGAGCTGTGGTAGGATTGCGCTCATCTGGCGCTTGTCTTCTACCTTATGCGGTACATACATGCGGTCTGCTGGGAGAGTTTGGTCGTAAGTGGTGTGTAGTGAGGAGGGTGGAGACGAGTGTGAAGGCGACCCAGGTGGTGAGGGGCATCGCCTGGAAGGCTAAGGTGTAAATATTGGGTGTTCGCAATGTGATGAGAACTATCTGTTGGGTGATTGAGGCTGAGTTGGAACGGCGAAATGCTGGTTGTGTCGATGCTGTGACTGGTCATCACAATCATCTTCAGGTCATCTGGTGAGACTATCTCTGTGGTTGGGGGCAGCATGAACGAGGTACGTTGCTCTTAACCTTACCTACCCTCTTCATCACTTCTTACCGTGAGGTTGTGAGTTTTGTCTTGAGAGTCCTCTCATCGTGAGGTGTCGTGTGCGCTCAACCTTGAGAGTCGTGATTGTTCACGTGGAGCATCTCGGGGAAGACGGGCGGAGCTTCTTGAAGGGCCCTGGACGAGGCACTGGGTCACGGTCACCATGCCAACCCACTGGGTGTAGTACACGCATGCTTCGCTGCAAGTCGTTGGTTCTGTTGCTTGCGCATGATAGGGGTTAACTCGAGTGTGGCAGCCTCTACAGACGCTTACCAAACCGTCTATAAACATTTCTGGTTGGGGACTCGGCTCTGATCTGGCTGTGATCGTCGTCCTGCTGCGACGTAAAATAATTCCTGATGTCACTTGGGGGCGGACGTTAAATTGCCTCTTGATCMGCCAGATCATCCGAGTGGAAGGYTCGTCGGCGTACGAGGGTAAATAAGAGTGTTGTGGCTGCCTTGCTCGACGATAACCCGRGGCACAGGGGTGGGACCGGATTGCACACCTTTAAGACACGCTTGGCTTCTGATGCAAAGAAACGTGACACCGTGACTTTGAGGAGAACAAAGGGAGGGGTAGGTTCCAGGTGATAAGTTCGGGTTTTAATTCCATGCTATGAACAGACCCAGTCAGTCAACATTATTTTTATTTTTGACTAGTTAGATGGACAGCTATGCTGACAGACAACATTAGTTTAGAATATTGTTTATTCCTGATGCTTCCTCTGTTTGAGAACTAATCTTACTAAAAATAGTATTGACAGTAGGAATCTGACTTACCTGTTGACCCCAAATGAGATCTGTTCCAAAAGTAGCCACCACTAAATAGTTGGTCTGTGCACTAAGCTGCGGTAGGCATCTAGAATGATTTAGTGTAGACATTGCACAGTGTTGTAGTCCATGAGCGACACAGGGGACACCGGAGAGGACGACCGCAGGATCTTGCGATCTGCCAGAGGCCCGTTAACTCACGTGTCCATAGGACCGGAGGGTGATAGGGAACTGTTCCACCGACAGAGGGAGAGGAGAGCTAGAGCAGTCGAGGCCAGCAGAACCTTAATTGGTGAGGCTGGTGCTACTGCAGCCATGGCCACAACAACCATGAGCACGTCTGCGCAGCAGACTTCTCAAGCCGGTAGCTCAGGTATTGCCGGGTCCACGGTCGCACAGACCGTGAGTCAGTCTACTGGCTTAATGGCAAGCCAGCCCGCGGTGTTGACCCCGGAGGATGTCGCCATCCAGCAGGCAGCCCTGCAGGAGGCACAGCTACAGCAGGCACTAGGAAAGATAAAAAGGGAGAAAGAGATAATGATTAGAAGAAGGGTCAGGATGCAACAAAGAGAGACAAACATAGAGGAGTTAGAAACGATGGACCTGGCGCATATGGATGATGATGTGAGGGTAGTTAGGAAGGCCATGCTAGGGGTTATTGAGATGCAGGAGCACCAGACTACCATCCTTCAGGACATTCAACAGAGTCTAGCCGTATTGTCAGGCCGCGCTCAGGCAACACCATCACCAGCCGGGCCTGGTGCCTGGCCCGTGCCATATCCTCCTTTTTATGTCCCACCGATGACAGGGGTATCCCCATATGTAGCCCCTTCAACGGTTGCAATAGTTTCCCTGGGCATGCCGCTTTCAGGAGGGGTAACAGCAGGGAGTAGTCTACAGGTTCCTGTACAGACAGTGTTTAATCCAAGTCCGTCATAGGTTGCGGTCACCACGCAGCCTGTTGTCTCGCAGTCAGTGCAACCTCAGGGCACACAGCCCCAGCAGCTAGCACAACAACCTGTATCGCCGGGTCCACAGCCCGGGTTGGTGAAGGGACCGGGACAAAGTCAGTGGGTTCCAAAGACGGCCATCACCGCTCCCAAACCCTTTACAGGGGACAAGAGAGGCGAAGATCTCGACACATGGTTGAGGGCAGTGCCGGTCTATGTCAGGTGTAAACTCACCTTGCCACATGAAGAAGTGCTTGTGGCTGCATCCTACCTAGAGGGTAGTGCAACAAGATGGTTAAGTGGGTTAGTCCAACTCCAGGGATACGGTCATGACTTCCACTCTTGGGCAGCCTCTCAGAAATTGGAGGACTTCCTGAAAATGGTGGAAGAAAGGTGGCATAATCCTCAGGAGGCTCAAAAGGCCACTGATGCGATCTTGACGCTGCACACGCGGCAGTTTAAGTCAGTAAGGGATGCCACCGACGTTGTAGAGCGTTTGATTTGTGTTCTAGGGGTACGCTATGACCCCCAGGTCCTGTTAACTTCGTACTTGAGGTGCTTATCTCAGCCTCTCAGGAACCAGTTGGCAAAAGAGGCCAACATCAATATGCACAACTTCCCTTCGTTCAGCAAGGTAGCCCTAGACCTTGAGGCAAAGATAGGGCATGGACAGGCACCCACTACGGAAGGGAGAAAGAAGACACTGCCTCCTAACTGGAAAGCGAAAGGTCGCATCATGTTTGTCGACAACGATGGTTCAACCATCGAGTTGGATGGCAACTTCCAGGAGGGAGTAGGTGCAGAGGCGGGTGGCGAAACTTCAGAGGGKGGAGTAGTCGCCGCCGTAACCCAGCAAAAAGGTAAAGGGACCGGTAGACGCCCTAGGGGATCCCGGTCGAAGAGTCAAACCGGCCCCAATGCTCCTCCATGGGAGAAAGCGGGTCTATCTGAGGACGCGTGGAGAGATCGGTGGGCACGGCAAGCTTGTATCAAGTGTGGCCAATATGGTCATAGCATGTACAAGTGCCGCAACAGAAAGGTCACCGAGAAAATCCCGCCCACTATGGGGTCGAGGGTAGGATCCTCTCAACCCGTTGGTAGCAACATTGCCAGTTCTTCAGGCAGTGCTCCGGGAAACAAGTCGGGCCAGTAGGAGTAGTAGCTGTTCCTACTAGGGTCGAGATGGTGGATTCACCCTCACCTTCGCGAGAGATGGCCCAAGCTACAGACTCTTCAGTCGTCCCGCAAACACATTCAGACCCATCGACCCTTTGTTCGATGAATGTGTTTGAATCCTTAGAGGAGCTAGAGGATGAGTGGTCTAGATCAGACCCACTAGCTTCTTGGACGGCGTTAGTCAAAGCCCCTAGGAGTGAAATGTTCATAGAGGCCGCAAGGCCGGGGCCTATTACGACACTTGCTCGACTAGGAACTTTATTAGCCGCGCGTGCGTTGAGAGGCTGCGCTTACAGGGGCAAGTGCAGCGCCTGAGTCGACCTGCGCCAACAAACAGCACATGGTAGTCCATGACTACCTAAAAGACATAGAGTGTCTTTTCCCGTACGCGGGAGGGGAAGTGAGGCATCATGTCTCATTCCTGGTTAGCGACGAACTCCCCATGGACATGCTATTGGGTATGTACTACCTCTCCGTGGCATAGCCCCAGTTTGACTGGGACCGAAAGGTGGTCAAACACACTTCGCCAAACGGGGGAACCGCCAGATTACACAAGTTTAAGCCTAGTAGTCTGATCGATTCCCACGGATGCTTGTGTGCGGCAGCGTTCTACAATTATTATAAGCAAAATCCGGAGGAGGGTATGTATCTAGTTTACGTCTCTGCTGCGGGCGAGCCGGTAAAAATGCCGCCAGAGATAGAGGGGGTAGTGGCCAAATACCCTGATCTATTTGAGGAGCCTACAGGGGTTGTTGAGAGGGAGGTCGTCCATGCGATAGAGATTATCCMAGGATCTAGTATTCCAAAGGGTAGGATCTATCGGATGTCTCCAGGTGAGCTTGATGAGCTTCGCCGCCAACTCAAGGAACTCGTAGAGAAGGGCTGGATCCGGTCGAGTGTCTCTCCTTATGGGTCTCCAGTTCTATTCGTGCCTAAGAAGGAGGGAATTCTTAGGATGTGCATTGACTATAGGGGCCTCAATGCCATCACTGTAAAGAACAGAGAGCCCCTACCGCGCATCGACGATCTGCTAGATAGAGTGCAAGGGTGCCGGTACTTAGCAAGATAGATCTGAAGTCCGGATACCATCAGATTGCCATCCGGCCCGAGGATCAACACAAAACCGCTGTGGTGATGCCTTTCGGCCTTTGCAATGCTCCTGGCACCTTTCAGCACGCTATGAATCGGATATTCCATGACTACTTGGATAAGTTTGTCATCGTGTACCTCGATGACATACTTATTTTTAGTAAGACCGTCGAGGAACATGTTGCACACTTGGACAAAGTCCTCGGTCTCCTGCGACAGCACAAGTTCAAGATCAACGATGAGAAATGCGAGTTTGGCCGCACCCGTGTCTTGTACTTGGGTCATGAGATCTCCGCGGAAGGGTTGAAGCCCGATGACGCAAAGGTGGCCAGCATTCGTGATTGGCCACGTCCTCAGTCTGTGACTGAGATGAGATCATTCTTAGGAATGACAGGCTATTATAGGACTTTCGTTAAGAACTACAGCATAGTGGCTGCTCCTTTGACTGATCCGACCCGCCTTGACACCCCTTGGGAGTGGACAGATAAGTGCGAGGCTGCTTTCAAACATCTGAAGCACGCATTGACGCACTATGAAGTCTTGAAACTTCCTGATCCTGACAAGCCGTTTATAGTCACAACGGATGCCAACCAATATGGCATTGGCGTCGTGCTTGCGCAGCAGGATGGGCCAAAGTTGAGGCCAGTAGAGTACATGTCCAAGAAAATGCCGTCTCARAAGTTGGCTAAGTCCACTTATGAGAAGGAACTCTATGCGRTGTACAAGGCTCTCACCCATTGGAGACRCYACCTCCTTGGGYGGTTCTTCATCCTCCGGACTGATCATCAGACCCTGAGATKGATGAGAACACARYCGGTACTCTCKGACGCTCTCAAGCGTTGGATCGAAGTCATTGAGCAATATGACTTTGATCCTCRGTATCTAAAAGGGGAGTACAACAAGGTTGCTGATGCCTTGTCGCGCAGACCGGACTTCTCAGGTGCGCTGATTACTGAGTTCGATCTGACGGACGATGTGACTCAATCTTTGGTGGAAGCCTATCGTCAGGACCAGTTTATGTCTGATATTATACGCAGACTTGAGGCGAAGGATAAGAAGACCTCCGCCGAGTTTGAGTTGGTCAATGGCTTGCTGTTCCTAGAGAAGGCAGGGAATAAATGCTTGTGTGTTCCAAATAGTGAGTCTTTGCGTAGTTTGTTTTTAGGCGAGTGTCATGATGCCACCGGCCATTTTGGGTATAAGAAGACCGCAGCGAACTTGCTGCAGCGGTTCTGGTGGCCCACGATGATGAAAGATGCACAGTTGTACGTGGAAACTTGTCAAGTTTGCCAAAGAGACAAGCCCCGTACTCAGGCCCCTATTGGGCTGCTCAAGCCCCTTCCGATTCTGAAAAGGTCGGGTGAAAGTTTGTCCATGGACTTCATGGATACGCTGGTTACCAGCAAGAGTGGGATGAGACAGATCTTTGTTATCGTGGATAGGTTTAGTAAGTTCGCTAGATTAATAGCTATGCCAGAAACAGCGAAGACCGAGTATGTGATCAGGCTATTTAAAGAGAACTGGGTTAGAGACTTTGGACTGCCGAAGTCTATAGTCAGTGACAGGGACGTCAGGTTCACGAGTGAATTGTGGAAGGCCGCTGCAGCTGAACAAGGAACTCAACTGCAGATGACCTCTGGAAATCATCCAGAAGCTAATAGCCAGGCTGAACAAATGAACTGCGTTGTGCAACACCTGTTGAGGCACTACATCAAGCCCAACCAGGTAAACTGGGACGAAAAGCTTGCTCTAGTCGCCAGTCTATATAACAACGCTATACACAGTACCACCGGGATGAGTCCTAACAGTCTACAACTGACGTTCAAGCCTAGACTGCCCTTAGACTTCCTACTTCCCAACAACCAGCCAACTGCTACACCGGGCACCTTGGAGTTTGCCTATAGATGTGAACAGAAGATGCAGGAGGCTGCAGAAAACATGCAGAAGGCACAGGCAGCAATGATAGAGTCTGAGAATAGACACCGCCGCCCTTCTACGTTTCAGGTTGGGGACAGAGTCTGGGTTAAGTCTTCAGAACTGGGACAGGAGTTCGGGATATCCCGCAAACTCATGCCTCAGTACTTTGGACCTTGGGAAGTTCTAGATGTAGTAGGGACAGATCCTGATGGTCCATCATATGTCATTCGTATCCCTGGTCATCTCAGAACTCACCCTGTCTTTCATGCCTCTAAGCTCGCTTCGTCCGAGGAAACTGATCAGTTTCCCTCCCGTCGATCAATGCTGCCCCCAACCATGGACGGAGAAGTCGACATCGATGATATCGTCGACCACAGGGAGATGCCCGTCCAGAAGCCTCCAGGAAGGGGACGTCCTCCAAAGCTAAAACTGCAGTTTCGTGTCCACTTCAGACATCACACGGATCCGAAAGAGGACCGCTGGTTTACTCGGGAGGAATTGATGGAGACCGCTCCTCAAATCGTTGCCCGCTTTGAGAAGGATGTATCGAAAGGAAAGCGCCAGATGGCTCAGGATTGATCTTCCCAGAGGACTGACGAAGATATGGAGGAGGGAATGCGAGGCTACGCCCGCTTAGCCCCTACGGGGCCCTATTTGCAGCAAGGTCGGCCGCCCTAAGTGAAGGCAGGCACGACAGGCCCTTCAGGCCCCGTTTTTCAGGGTACCCCGCATTGGGGAAAATTCAGGCAGTTGCGCAGCGCCAGTTGGTTGAATGAACCCAGGCCCAGGGCCTTCTGTGTGAATGAACGAAGAACAGGCCCTGGGCTGGGTTCAGGTACCGGGCCGAACACAGGCCGAAAGCAGTTGGGCGCATGCAACCACTTCAGGCCCAAGGCCTGCTTTCCTGGTGACTGCGCCTCAGGCTACCGGGGCCTACTGGAAGCTTCTTGGACTGGACGCAGGCAGGCCACTTCGATATAGGGAAGGGCCTGCCTCTCATTCGGGATGGGGGGGTGCTGGCTGCATGCTGCGCGAGCGCTGGTGCGCTATCTGCTGGCTGGCTGGCACTCACACTCTCACGAGCGAGTAGGGAGGGAGCACGCAGCCATGGCCAAGCTGCACTGCTGTATGCTGGGTGAAGCGCAGGGTGGTCCTTGGGTGCTAGTTGCATCTGTGCGGTGTGGATCGGGGTTGTGAGTGTAGCGCAAGACATACCTGGTGCTGAAGCGGGCGACATTGGTCGCCACATTCTCGTACTTCGGGAACGCTGTTGATGTCATTATTCTGCTTCGTAGTATAGGCTAGATAGGATCTGCCACATGTAGTCTGGGCGCCGAGCGCCAATAGGATATCAACTCTGGTTCTTCGTTGATGATGATGG
>BFEA01000813.1:428766-439708 GCA_003427395.1 Chara braunii | reverse complement strand
ACCCGTGAAGGTGTCATCTTGGCCTTTGGTTGTGAGTCACAGGTGGTTTTGTACGCATCAGAGGATGAGGAAAGAACCGCCAGAATTGGCATCCCGGCCTGTTCAGTCGCATGATAACCGGTGAAGGTGTCATCTGCGGCAGGGAAACCCGCTGGATGCAGGGACCCTTCACTTAGGTTGTTATGGGCTGCAAACGGTCTAGTTCCCGACATTGATTTCCATGATTGAGAAGACTAAATTGACTATTAGCCGATAGGAGCGTCATCTGCGGCTGGGAAACCCACCTGATTTTGGGACCCTCCAGTCAGCTTTAGTTTTGGTTGAAAGTGGCGTGTCAACGAGTCTGAAATTTTAAGCAGTAAAAACTTGAGTTTTTAGAAGATTATGAAAGTTTGCTCACTGACAAAGCTTATGGGTGAGATCGACAAAACGTGTGATGAAAGTGAAGAGCCTTACTCATAAAAGCAGAATTTATGGGCAAAAGGGTGGGTTTAATTTATTTTGGAAGCTTAGTCAATGTCTCCGCCCATTCGTTTCTGCGAGTGACCGAACTGAGTGGCTTGCATGTGACAATAAGTGCTGTGAGAATGGGATTAACAGGGCCCAACCCAGAAGATATATATGTGGCATGTGTGATGAGGTCAATCAGTCTAACCTATTTGGTTAGCTGAAAAATTGAAGTTTCTGATTAATCCCCACAATGGGGCGTTCCTTTGGGGAAGAGCTCGAAAAGGAGTGTATAGATCAATTGAGTTTGAGTAATTGATGTGTGAAAAGAAAAGGGACTAAATAAAGATTGAGATCCTGAATTTTGACCCACCACTGAGTTTGAGTTTTAGCTAGTGGTAGGATGATCAGGGTGTCCGGCGCGATAAAATATCGTTCAAAGAGACCGAAAGTGGCGGTCTCAAGTTTGGCTTTGGATGATTTCCTGTCCATAATTATAGCTGGTGGAAAGTGGCTTTATCCATTTTGTTGAATTAGAGGTTGAGATGTGTTAGTGCCTAGCCGATTATTAGGCTATTGTAGATTTCTATTTTTGATCAGGAATCAAATGATATTTTTGACCGTTAACTTTTGTTCAATTGTATTAAGGGATAGAGGCTTGGAGTTGATACAACTTGATGACCGTTTTAGTCAAGTGGGCTAGGTTAGAAGGTATTCTATACTTTTCTTTGAGGGCACGCCCGATGCGACGGGGACGTCGCTTAATAGGGTCCGAAAATGCTATCGTACGAAATACCCTTACAGGGGTATTTGGAGTGTTTTCTGCAAGTTACGCCAGTGCAACCTCGCTCGTCTGACGACGCGCACGCGAGAGGAAGCTCAGATCCTCGTCTGGGTGAGCGGCGTGCGTGGGGTATTGACGGCGAGGCGCAACCATGCGCTACCTGAGTGTGCGTGGCGTCACGGGCCAGAGGGACGCGCGACATTTATTCTTATTTTTATTTATTTAGTTATTTTTTACCTTGGTAATCGGTTATGAGGCCGACGCCGGGCACGTTGGACAATGGCAGTTAAAGACCTTGAGTGCGCCCATCGAGACTCTGGTGCGACCGAGGCATTGACAAAATCCTGACTGCGTGGGAACACGGACCGAGGAGGTCAATGGGCATGAAGGCTATTGGGTGCTTGGCCCACAGCGCGGGAGGAAGCCGTAAAAAGGGGGTCGCTGACGGTGGACCATCCGCCCCCACCATCTGACGGGAGAGGTCTGAGTGTGAGCATGCCTATCGGGCCCCGCAAGATGGTGAACTATGCCTGAGCTGGGCGGGGGCAGTGGGGCACTGGCAGAAGGCTGCCGCAGTTTTGGCTGTGCGGCAGGGCTGTCCCAGCAGCCGTTCCCATCGGACACCTCCCCACTTGGCCCGAAGTCCCTTGCGAATAACTGCTACGACCACCAAGATCTGCACCGGGACATGCTCCACCTAGGCTAGGTGTAGGCGTTGCGGCAAGACCATGCACTCCCGTTTGCTGCAGCGTCGGCGTTGCCTCGACGGCCAAGCGAAGGTCGTGGGCTGCGGCAGCTTCCGCGGCGAGGGCTGATTGATTCGGCAGATGGGTGTTACACACTCCTTAATGGATTTCGGCTTCCGCGGCCACTGGCCTGCTGTCTGTATCAAACATTGCCCGTTGCAGTGTTCGGGTTAGTGCGTAGTCGGGCGTTAGCTGGAGGAGTTAGTAAGGAAGAGGGGAAGCGAACCTAGCGTGAATTTGCGTCGGATGCATTTGAGAAAAAGGAGGGGCGGAGCGGAGCGAGAGGGTGAGCATGGCGTAAGGGAGAGATCATAACTTACTCATTTTGTGTTAGAATCGGGCCAGGGGCGAATCCGAATATGCCGTTAGTTTGAGTAGAAAGTTAGCAAATTGAGAGTTAGGAAGAAAAGAGAATGTACATGGAGCTATGGTGGAGCGAAGAGGAAAGAGAATAAGAGACACATATCTCCCTCGTTTCCGAACGGAATTGGGCAAGGGAGGGCTTGAATCAGGGGTTCTAAGGGCTGGCGACCCCGGATCCAAATTCAGATTGGTGCAAAAGTTAGTGTAGAGGGAGCTAGTAGGAAGAAGGACCGCGCGGAGTTGTTAGGAGAATGGAGATGGCAAAAGAAGAGACTATGTAGCTCGTCGAGTTCTGGACAAAATCTAGCGAGGGAGGAGGCGAAATTGGGGTTATGAGCCCGGGCGAATTGCATGGTAGGGTTAGTGTGGACGATTGGTTAGTAGAATAAGAGGCAAAGAAGAAAAGAGGTGCGCGGAGAGTCGAGGAGAGGACGAGTAAAGGAGAAACATGAGCAAGGAGTGTGTATCCTGCGAGTTCCTCAACAGAATCGGGTAGGAAAAGATGCGAAACTGGGGTGTTGATGGCGGGCGAGATCAATGGTAAGGTCATATTTGGGGATCAATGACCGTTCATGGCGCTGCAGGGGTTAGGTGCTGCGCGCGGGAGGATTGCATTTGGATCACAGTGTGTTCGGCCACCTTCTAGCAGGGAGTTTTTGGTGGTGCTCCTCAGGCTCCCGTGCTAGTTGTCATTCTACTGCTCGTTGAACTCCTCGCACCCGTTGTGTCCGCCATACGCAACCAGCATCGTTGTTGTAATAGTGCTGGTCGATGTGCAGGTGCACTCATCTACATCGTTGTAGTCGCCTTCGCCCATGGGGATAGTCACCTCCATCTCCGCGCTGCTGGTACCCTCGTTCAGTTGGTCAAGTGCATTGCGCTCTTCGGGCACGACCTTCTGCATGGCGGAGCGGAGTAGGAGAAGGGCAGGGCGCGAAGGAATGAGAGGAGGGTTGTGGGGATTTATTAAGGATAGACCCTGACACTACTCGTCGTCGTCGTTAATTGTGCCGACGGTGAGCTTCTAATCATTCGGTACTCGGCCCTTGCCTAAAACGGGATGCACCTGGTCGGATCTCCGACCAGGTTCATCAAGAATTAAGCGCCAAGAGAGAGAGATTAGGATGATGGGGCGAGGGCACGTACCTGGGTTTGGCGATGGTCTGCAAGGTCAACATATTCATGCACTGCGGTTGGGGTTACAGACGTCTACGGGCTGCATGTCGATTCGTGTGCCGCTACTAGCCGGGCGATAAGCGCCAAGTGAGAGGAGGGGCTCATGGTACACACGTTGGGTTGAGTGGCTGGCCTACCTCTTGCTGTCGGAGCTGGCCTGCAGGAAGGGAACTGCCCAAGTAGGACTGAAGGCTGATGTTGTAGCCGAAGTGCAGATTGAGGCTGCAGGGTTCCTAGTCTTCAGTCGCCGGTGAGTCGAGCCCTTCTGTTGTCGTGCAGTGCACGTCACTGCTGAGCGGTGCCGGGTGCATATGCAGTACCTTGCTGCATTCGAACGAAGAGCTTGCGTTATATATCACTGGATATTGTTGAATCCTGTTGCGCTTTGTGAGGCTTTGTTGTTGAGCCCTACTTTGGATCTTGTTGTCAGGCGGGACCTGTTTAGCACGCCGCGTTTTTGCTGTGCCCTGATACCTTTCGCCTGCGCGTTGGGTGTGCTCTATTCGAACGCTGCCCTTCAAGGCCGCTTAGCGGCACTTCGGTCAAGAGAGGCGACACCATAGTTTAGAGAGGTAATTGGGCCTTGCAACAGGGCATTGCTGCGATATGGAGGACCGTCAGGAGGTCAACGTTCGGCGCTTTGACTTCAAGTTGGCGGTATTACTGCGTATTTGGTCACCATTGCGGGGACCTCAGGCGATGGAAGATAACAAGGCCCTCTCCTGAGAGTTGAGTCAGTCCCTTCTTGTATCTCGAGCATTTGAAACCCCTTATCATTTTGCCCTTCTCAATCTAAGTCTATTCCTGGTTACGAGAGGAAGGCAGCAGGCGGGATTGCAACACGTAGGACCGCGTCAAGACTCTGTGGGGAGTCTGCCCACCGATTGTGGGAGCTCTGCCGGAACTCAGGAGGAGTTTTGGAGGCAGGGAATTGAAAGGTAACCATTGCTTTCCCTCTATAGACCTGGTTATAGCCATATCTGTACGTCTTGCTATGGTTGACTGAGTATACTGCATGCATCCCTACTTTGACTTTATATTTGACTTTCAGGACAAGCTAGAGTTAATAAAGGAATGTTTGCGCAAGCTCAGTTTCAATTTTATTGTTTGGCTGAAAACAGATTGTGAAGAGGGGTTGTATCTAGGGGGAAGGTGGGAGGAAGGTTGTATTGCTTGAGTTTGACTGGGTCAACCAAAGGCAAGGAGAGTCTCCATAAATTTGGATGACCCAATGATATGTTTATTTTCGATTGCCTGAAGAACCCGACTTGTTCAATAAGTTTGGGTAGTATGGTTGCTCTGACTTACGAGGGTTGTTTGTGGTTGACTTTTTGGGAACCAAGCATTGTCCCATAAGTTTGGGTGGCTTGGTTGCCATGCTTATTTTGGGCTTTCTCAGTTTCTTTTGGTTCTAAACGTGGGGGTTTGAGCATGTTCCATAAGTTCGGGTGGCTCAACCTCTTCCTGCTTTATTTAAGGGATCAAACCAGGCAGAGGACAAGACATGTTCCATAAGTTTGGGTGGTCTTGGTCCAATGCCACGCACATGTTGGAATCAAAAGGGTATAATTGGTTATAGTTTATTACTATCTTACTTATGAACAGACTAGTCAGACAGTGTCCCATAAGTTTGGGTGGTCTGGCTATAGATTATCACAACTCGAAGAGAGTATGAATTAAGAATGAACTTGTGGTACGAAAGGGCAAACTGAACCTCGAGCTAAAGATGATCGGTTCAATTATATGCTACCCCAAAAGACTCAGTGCAGACAATTATATATAATTGGGTTATCCTAAACAGTTCAGGGCGACTAGGGTGGCCTAGTCATATGCCCAAAGAAAAGAAAAGTTGTTTTGCCCTTTGTTTGTGTATACTCGATGGCTAAGCTAAACATGTTTCATAAGGTTGGGTGGTCTAGCTTTATGCCTTATGTAAGCTAGGTATAAAGGGATAAGTCATTGAAAGATTATGAACCATTGTTTGATAAGATTGGCTTTGGGTTGGGGAGAGTACTTACCTTTGTGGCTTGGTCTTGCATGTGGCTGAGTGAGATTATTACTTAGTCCGAGTTTTAGTTGACAGGTAGCTGCTTTAGATGCTCGCCACGTGCTAGAGCCATAGGAGTTAGTTTGAATTCCTGCATTTTCTGAGCTAAGTTTATTTTACTTAGGTCGATTTCTGCATTTTCCGGGGTCATTTGTTATACTTGGTTTTGTATAAATTTTGGTAAGCTACTTTCTCTATGGGAAGCGCTGCCGAAATTTCTGCAAGTCCAAGGAGTTAGCCAAAATTTGACTTTTCAAAGTTCAACTTGTCTAATTTTTATGTATGGCTTAGTAAAAATCTGGAAAGTCCCCTTTTCTAAAGGGAGTGCTGCCCACATTTTTGCTAATTCAGGGAGTGTTGGTGAGTCGAAAGGGCATCACGAGGAACTCGTAGTGCCCAAAGCGAGAACGGAATGCGGTTTTTTGGGTGTCCTCCTCGCGAATGCGGATCTGGTGGAAGCCACTGCGGAGGTCAATGTTGGTAAAATATTTGGCTCCACGGAAGCGATCAAGAAGCTCGGAGATCCGAGGTAGGGGGTACTTGTTCTTGATCGTGATCCGATTCAAGGTGCGGTAGTATGTGCACATCCGGAGTTCCGGTGTTCGCCTTTCTTGACGAAAAGGCAGCTTGTGTCGAAGGGGGATGAACTTGGCTTAATTAATCCTTTTTCAAGGAGTTCATTGGGCTCATTTCTTCGACTTTCGGAACGGAGAGTTGGTACGGAGGGCGGCAAGGTGGAGAGTAACAGACTCCAAATCGATGGTGTGGGACACATCACAATCCGGAAGTAATCCGACGGGTAAGGACTCGGGGAAGACGTCCTTGAACTCGTCGAGGATGGAGGTGAGGGCGGGGTTAGAGGGGGGGGCTTGGTCGGGTTTGTCTGTTGGGAGCAAGTCCTCCGGACGCTCGCGATCAAGGACAAGGCAATAGTAGGTGGAGTCAGGGTACGTGCGAGCCATGTGAAGGAATTGGTGCGTGGTGACGGAGCTTAGGGAGGGGGGATAGGGGAGATAGGGAATGTCGATGGTTGTGTCAGGGAGGTTGGTAAGGCGAATGAAGTGGGGTGGAACGAGAATGACATGTAGCGGTCCAGCCACGGTGTTCCCAAACCGATGTCGCTACTACTGTTCTTTCTTAGAATCTTGCTGCGAAGGGGATATATCGAGAAGTAGATCCACTTGATTCAACATCTACTATGCTTCAGCCATGGATCGTAAGTGCATGACATCGAATGAGACCTGACTGCGGAGTGTTCTGACAGTCATGGTGGTCTTGGGAACCTTGCGGTCTACTACGACGGCGGTGTCTTTGTCCCCTAAACGAATTGTGATCGGGAAGTCCTAACCGGTAGAGGTAAGACCGACTTTCCAGACACACGCGTAGGTGATGTAGTCGAGGAGGGCCCAAAACTTAGACATAGACGCACTGAGGGTGGCAACGATGAATTTGAGGTGAAAGCGTGATGAGTTGGCGGTGGAGATAATGATGTTGAGGCGGCGTTGTTCATTGCCTAATCGGACAAGATGATCGAGTCGGGCTTGTTCCCCAACAACATCAAAGAAGGTGACAGAGGATGGATTTGGAAGGAGGGTTGCGGGACATGTGGCGGTGAGGGCGTCAGACGACGAGGGTTGCGACGCCTGGGGGTCGTCCGGTGGGATGTGCGGCACTGGAGATAGGGGAGGCAGACATATTGTCGATGCCAAATGGGTCACCGGTGGGGTGGAGGTTGTTACCGATGGGATGGTCGGCGGACTAGTCGCCGATGCCGGGACGGGTGCGTGGTGACCATGGGGACAGTGTTCAAGTGGAGGAGGGCCCGGGAGTGGCGGATGCGGAAGTAGTAGGTTGGGGGTTCGCGGGATGGCGTGTGAATTGTCTAGCAAGTGGGTAGTTGGTTTGCTGGTGGCGTATTTGTCGGCATCGGAAGCATCCACCTTTTGCTTGAAGGTGAGCTCTTTCCTCGGGGGTGAGTTTCTTGAGGTGCCCCGGGAGGGTGGTCGGGGGAAGGCGGCTAGAGCGTTCTCTCTTTTCCATTTGCATGAGGTGAATAGCGGAGAGTTCGTCAGCGAAGAGTGATGTGGTGTCTACGAAATCGGTGAGGATGTCGGGGTCGAGGCGAAGAATTCGTTCGAGGAGGCAGAGAGAGGTTTCGTCGGTGATGTTATGAAATAATCGTGGGCGGGGTGGGGCGGATGTAAGTGCGTCCTTGTACGGGGTGAGGAATTTGTCGAGGTGAATGGCGCGGTCGAGGAGATCAGAGCGGGACATTGGGGGCTCGTGGACGAGGGAGGCGGCTAGGTCCTTGTGGCATCCCCGTTTGAAGCGGGAGACGAATGCCGCATCGTTGACGTAGTCAAGGGGGACGTGTTGCCCCAACTTACAGACGTATTGAGCAAAGCAGTTGGTTCGGCCGTTCTGTCGAAGACGACAGAGTTGCTCAAAGTAGTTTTCGACCGTCTTTTGTGGTCGGAATGTGCAGGTGATGAGATTGGCCTACCGTAGGAAGGAACGGGGTTACTCATTTGTGTGTTGGCGGTTAGCTCCTTCGGTGTACCACCAACGAGCGGCACCTTCCTGTAGCCTGGTGCTGGCAATAGGGAGCCAGTGTGTAACAGGGACGTTGTGGAGGGAGAACGCATCGTATAGTTTGCTGAGAAAGACGAACACTTCCTCGTGGGGAAGGCCGGTGAAGGGGGGGATATCCATTGACCGGAAGGATGGGGGAATGTTACCCGTTAAGGGTGTTGCGGTGGCGAGGGTGTTGAAATCAAGTTTCGGTGAGGAGGACGGTACCCGGGTGACGTTGGTAGTGGGATTGGTCGGAGGAGCTTTTGGGATAACGGGGAGCAAGGCTTGAGGTGTGGGGTTGATCTGGGTATGGGTGGAAGTGATAGTGGCTGAAGCCATGAGGGGTTTTGACTGGGAGGGATTGATGACTGCGTGACGACGGGGGTTGTCTTCTTGGTGACCAGGGTGGAGGTAGTGGTGGATGAAGGCGGAGGTGTGGATGGCATGCTAGCGGAGAGGGCGGCGGACGTGGGGGACGGGGTGATTGGTGTAGATGTGGAGGCGGAGGATGGGGGAAGGGTAGTGGCACCCGAGGTGGAGGGGGGGGGGATGTGGTGGTGACGACCTGGATGGCGGGGGTGTGACTTTCAATGGTGGTCACGCGAGTAGAGATGGTGGAAATGGATGTTTTGATGTCGTCCGTGGATGTCTGGAGAGATGTTATCATGCGGGGCGAGGTCGATGGTGGCATCGGGTGCTGGTGTTTGCTCGCCTGCGAGGTTGCGGGCGATGCTGTCGACGGAGTCGGTGCGGATGTCGGACATATCAATGCAGGATGATTGGGCCATGGTGGGGGAGGAAGCGGTGGTAGCGGCGAATGAGGAGTTAGCGGCAGATGAGGTGGAGGCCGCAGCGGGTTCGGCATCTGCACGTTGAGAGTTCCTGGTTGAGCGTGGCATGCCCGGGGGAGGGGGGCGGGTTCCTATTTACAAGAGCATCAAAAGAAGATAATTTACAAAAAAAATAATAATGATAATAAATTTGCAAAATTAAAGTGGATTAATTGCTATTCGAATTAATTAATGTTCTCGAGGTTAATTCGAGAATACGCCTTGGGAAGAAATTCAAGAAGAATCTTGCAAAACGAAAATTTCCAGAAACTTTTGCTGAAAATATCGAAAAAGGGAAAAAGGAGATAATTAATTTCGAAGAAAAATAAATTCCAATTTGGGTTTAATTTTACCCGAAATTAATTTTGGGGTATGGTTTGCAAAAACGTGAAAATTTCGAAAAAGGATTTAAGTAAAGCTAAAATATTGTCGAGTTTTAAGAAGGAAAAAAAGAAGGATTGATCACAAGGCGTTTTCGAATTTCAAGAAAATTTTGAAAAATAAAAAAGGGAATTGAATGAATTAAGATATTCGAGAAAAATAATTAATTAAAATTATTTTTTAATTTTGAAATATCAAAAAAGAATTTAATTAATTCCAACGTATTTCAAAGTTTCCGAAAAAGAATGAATTAAAAGTAGTTTCGAATTTTTGCAGTAACCCATGTTCTGCAGCAGTCTGGGCCTCGAACGGAGCCCAGACAACACAGGCCGAACTCAGCCTGTGCCAGGTAGTGTGACCACGCACTACCCTAAAAAAATCAAAAGTCTAAGTCAACTGTCAACGGTACCATGCCCAGGCCCTTGGTCGGATACATTCACTTGTTGTGCGCAGGTACCCAGACAGCATCAAGGCCACAGGGAGTTCGGTTTCAGGCCTATCTGAGCCGTCATTTGCCTCGAGATCTCGACGGCCTAGGGGAGCAGCAACCGGGGTCCAGACCCCATATCAACGTGACATAAGTCTGGACTTCCTGGCTTGGAGAACATTCTGTCTTGCGTCAATGCTGACTTCACGCGTTGACTACGACGCTAGCGCGACGCTGCGACGCTGGCTGGACGCTGGCACTTGGAAGACTACGGCGACGCGCTGCTGGCTTGGCATGGTGGCTGGCTAGTAATTGTCTTCTGGGCATGCTGACGTGGCAGCTGCCACGCGCTGCCGCTGACGTGGCCGCTGCCACATATACTGTTGCTGACGTGGCGAGGCCACGTGACTGGTATTGCTGTTCTGATTCATCGTCACTCGGAAAGAGATCATATTTGTGGGGCGTTTGTAGATACGTACCTGGTTTTCGACGTCGACATTGCTCCAGCTCGCTGATGAGGACAGATTGACGTGCCACGTGACACATTGAGATAGAACTTCAGATTTTGATTATTGAGGTGGCGATCGAGGAGGGAGCCCAAAGTAGAAGTGGGCATTGTCTTCTACCTCCACTCTAAGTCTATTCTCCCTCGTCCCTTCTTCGTCTCTGTATGATTTATCCCATCTCATTTGTATCTGGACACGATTATGATTATTGATGATCATCAGCAGGTTATCTATCTGGGCTTGCATTGTTGACAAGTGTCTTTAGGATCTGGGTTCATTGCATTTTAAAGAAATGTCGAAAAAGATAATTAATTAAGTATTTGCAAATTTACAAGAATTTCAAATGAATAATAAAAATGAATTATAAATAAATAAAGGGATAAATGAAGATCTATGATTGATTGGGTGGCAGCGTGGTGGGTAGGGTAAAGGAAAGGTTTGTACGGGGAGATTGATGATGATGATGATGATGGGGGGGGGAAACGTGGGGGGAGAGTCGCGCAGGGGGGGGAGCCGGACTCGGGGGATCGCGAGCGGGCCGCGCGTGGGAAAGGGAAAGTCGGGGGGAAGGAGGTCCTAGTTGGGGTCGGGGCTGGCGGCGCGCAGTTGGGGAGTGAGGTGGGGGAGTAATGACCGCAGTTGGGCGCGATCAAGGTCGGGG
>BFEA01000813.1:415381-428377 GCA_003427395.1 Chara braunii | reverse complement strand
GGGGGGGAAACAGAAGAGGAAGAAGGAGAATAGGAAAAAGAAACGATGACGACGACGACGATAAGGAGGAGGAAGATATGAGGGGTAGAAAAAGAAAAAGAAAAGGACAAAAGTTTGTCGGGGGCTTACCTGCTCGTTGTCGATGGCAGTGGTAGTGGTAACGGTGACGTGGCAGCGGGTACGAGGGAATGCTGACGATGATGTGGCAGCGACGATGGCGACGACAATGGCGACGAGGTAACGATGATGTCGATGACGTGGCAAATGACGGCGACGATGATGATGTGGCAGCGACGGCGATGAGGTCGACGGCAACGGCACTGAATCAGGGCGGGAGGGAGGGCTGAAGCCGCTCCAATACTAGTGTGAAGGGGCAGAGGCAGAGCAGCAAGGTCGGGGAAGAGAGGGAGGGAGTGAAAGCACACAAACACACTCACTCAACTCGACACATTCTCGACACGACTCGACGAACACGGACACAAAGTGGCGAAGTGGCAAAGTCGCAAAGTCGCAATCTTGGTTCCGTACACAATGTCGCAGCAAGTCACACTGAAGCACAAGCACTGAGGCCGAAAACTAAGTCCCCGAACTCGGCTTGAGTCGGGGCTGAGCTGAAAATCGAAGGTCTGAGCCTGGGCGCCAGAATGCTGGATGGCGCCAAGTAGGAAATCCGAAAGTGGCAGAGGCGGGATTTGAGAACGAGCGCCAACTGCAGAGGGCGCCAACAGTCAGGAACTGGAGATCAAAGACTCCAAAAAAAATAGAATAGCAGCCTGGCGGGTGGTAACCCGCGGACCAAGGATCGAGCCCTGGCTGAGTCCGTAATAGGAGGCCTGCCTCCTGGTGTACCCAGCCCAAGGCACTGCCTTGGGGACTGCAAGTTCGAAACGGCGTCTGAACAGACAAAAATAGGAGCAAATAAATAGATAAATTAATAAATGAATGAATGCTGTCTGAAAACCAATACCTGCGGCCTAAGGGCCGCCGTGGGCCTCCAGGGCGTGCTTCCGAAGGGCGTGCGGCCTGGGGGTCCTCAGCAACCGTCGGGCCACTCTTGTCACAGTCATCCGAAAGTTCACGGTTGACGTGCATGGAATGGGGTGGTGTTTCTTTCCTCCTTCCTCCCTCCTCCCTCCTCCCTCCTCCCTCCTCCCTCCTCCCTCCTCCCTCCTCCTGAAAAGAAGGAAGTGAGTGCTGACAAACCATGTTGTAGTTACAGTAACTGCACAACATATTTCCTCCTGGCTATCTCCATACCCTAGCTTTTCCTTCACTTAACCTGCTCAGCACTCCTAAATTTGGCGTCCTTAGATTACCGCAGGCGCTTGACCATACCATGTCACAGGCTGATGTGGCAGACCATCTAGTTTCTGGGAGTTCCACATTTTCACTCCATTGCCGCTGCGTTGCTGCACGTGGCATTTGGCCTGAGAGGCGTTGGCTATGTCGATGTCTGTGGAGTGCAGTGGAGTTAGCCCTAGGTACTCTGAAGTGTGAGTGACTGCAGTAATGGTCGGCCATTGGGGTGCTGATCGCCATCATCCTCGCCATCAGGTCGCGAGTCTACATCATCTTGCTACTCCCTAGGGGCACTGTTTGTCATTAGGGTGTTGTCTGTCTTCAGGGGCACAGATTGGACGTGTCATCAAGTACAGTCAAGGCACTGTTGTCGCCATCACGATGAGGCTATCAGGGGCGTTGTTTGTTATCAAGCTGATGTTCGTCATCATCATCATCAAGGTTTGCTAGCATCATCATCATCAGGGTGCTGCTCGTCATCATCAGCAGCAGCAGCATCGTCAACAGGGCGTGGTTCATCATCATCATCGACATCGTCACCACGATAATGTTTCGTCATCATCATCAGGGTGCTGCTCGTCACCACCATCATCATGATCAGGGTACTATCATCAAGGTGCTCGTCATCAACACCATCATTTGCGTCATCATCGACATCGTCATCACGATAATGTTTCGTCATCATCATCAGGGGGCTGCTCGTCGCCACCATCATCATCATCAGGGTACTATCATCAAAGGTGCTCGTCATCAATACCATCATCTGCGTCATCATCATCATCATCATCATCATCATCACCATCATCATCATCATCATCATCAGGTTATCATCAAAGGTGCTTGTGATCAATACCATCATCATCCTTTTGTCATCACAGGGCGTTGTGCGTCATCATCATCATCATCATTGTCATCATCAAATCATCATCATTAGTGATGCTCGCCATCACCACCATCATCATCGTCATCATCAAATCATCATCATTAGTGATGCTCGCCATTACCACCATCATCATCCTGTTGTCATTACAGGGCGCTGTGCGTCAGCATCATCAGCATCAATCATCATCAATAGTTTGTAATCATAGGGTCGGTGCTGCTCTTTAGTATGATCAGCATCATCATTCTGTCTTTGCTCTCATCATTACCATCATCACCATCAGTTTGTCATCACTAGATGCTGCTCTCCAAGGCATTGTTTGCCTGTCACATCAGCAGGTGAGTTGGTCGTTACCATCATCCTAATCATCATCATCTTCAGGGTGCTGTTCACTGTCATCAACAAAATCCAAAAAAAAAAAAAACCTCATCTACCTTTTCTCCATCATGATTTTCGGAATTTTTGATTGGAAGTGTTTTTCCTTTCTCCACTATTAATTTCTAATTCCCCTTTGGGCACACTAATGAATTATTTTTGAGTGGGTGGGGGGTTGGGGTTTTAAGGAGGAGAGCTCTACTTTGCAGGGGCTTCACAAAGCGGAGGTCGAAATGCCTTGGAGGGAGTGGGGGCAGATTTTGGGGGATGCCCTATTCTAGGGCTGGGAGAGATGTATGGGGTGACACCATATCCCAGCGGAGGCAGTTTGGGGTAAGGGGTTGGCTGAGGCATACTTTGGGTGGGACCGGATGCCTTAGTGGAAGATGGGGGAGGAAGCAGGTATGTCCCAAGTTGGGGCCGATAAGGGAAGCTTGTGATCAGGGCAGTCCTTTTCGGTGGAGGCAGCGGAGGGACAGGGGGAGATGGAGGAAAGGGGGGGGGGAATAATCCACAGAAGCGTCCAGAATTCAGATACTCCTCTTAAACATAAACAAATTGTTCCTGGTGGGGTGGTGGGCTGGTTATGAGGGGGAGAGTTCTACTCTGCAAGGGCTTCACAAGGAGGGAGGTGATTGCCCTGAAGGGAGATGGGGCAGATTTTGGGGGATACTCTATTCTGGGGTTGGGGGAGATGTATGGGTCGGCATCATATCCCAGCGGAGGCAAACAAAGGCAAGGGGTTGGCAGAGGCGTTCTTTGGGTGGGAACTGGATGCCTTTGTGGGAGTAGGGGGGAAACGGGTCTGTCCCAAGTTGGGACCGATGAGGAGTGCCCGTGATCAAGGGAGGTCCTTTTTGGCGAAGGCAGCAGTGGGGCAGGGGGATGAGGGGGACAGGGGGGGTATTTCTGTACTTCTTGATTTTTCTGACAAGCACCCTTGTTATTCCTGGTAGTTCGAAGAATCTCTCGGGACTCTGAGGGTTTGCTGGCGGTTTGTATGAATCTACACTGGAATCAGACTGTTATATTCAAGATCCGTAGCTGTTCAATGCCAGAACGACGCTGGCCGGAGCCGGGGTGATGCCCTGTAACTTGCCGAATGGTGAGGGCATGAGGCCTTGTAGAGAGATCTGGGAATGTTATGCGGGGCATCCTAAAGGACAGTTGGGGGTTGCTGACATAGGACGACACTCGCCGGTGCTGGAGTGAGTCGCGTCGCTCTGTAACCTAGCAGAAAGGGGGCGTGAGGCCTATATGAGTTTGTCAGAGAATAAGTCGGTTTTAGTGAGTATTGTTATGATCTGTTGGAAATCCCTTAGATACTCGAGTGTTCGGAAAACTGCAGTGGATTTCAGGAGGTGTTTAGTGATCTTAAAAGGAGGCCAGAATTGCCGATTTCTATATGTTTTCATCATCATCATCATCATCATCATCATCACGATCAGCATCATCATATGAGGGACGCTGAGCCCGGTTCTCAGCATGTTCGGTTCGATCACTCCGGGTAGACTGTGAGGACCCCGGCCTCAAGCTTCTTGTTGATAATATCAGCCTTGGGCACTGGGCCTGGAAAAAAAAAAAAAAAAAAGATTCTCAGTCTCTCTTTCTACCTCCACTGCTTCACCTACCAGAATTGCCCTCAGTGGCAATCGTCTGGAATTGCACAAGTGCTTCGCGATAAATGGCGAAATCATATTCCCCCTTATTCTGACGAAAGGCAAGGTTGTCATGGATGACACTCGGGTACACAAGTACCACTAATCTACGACCAGAAGTTCCACCAGAAGTACCACCAGAAGTTCCACCAGAAGTTCGATCGGAAGTACCACTAGAAGTACCACCAGAAGTAACACTGGACACGAGAAGTACCACCAGAAGTACCAGTAGAAGTTCTTTTATCTTCCAGTGAGAGGACATGGCGGATAGATCCATGGTGATTCGTTCTGAATTATCTACGGTTACCGTATGCTCTCCGAATGCTGAGTTCTTCAGGAGAGTGGCCGAGTGGGCTTTTTGCGAGCGAACTGTCATGCTTTGATCTACATATGTATACCTGCTCATGCCAGTTGTACACCAGCTCTTTTACTTCCTACTCACTCCTTACCTTAAAAGGAGTGTGTAGGACGTATAAGTTGTGAGGGACTGGGGGAGTAAGGAGTGTATAAGAATGATAAGATGATGGCCCGTGCACTGTTCATCTTCCTTGTCTACAAGTACCGGGCCAAAACGTACAGTGTGCAGGCCCGGAAGAGGTTCGGTGCTGAAGGGTACCACAATTATTTTTCCTCGTGGCAGCATTGTAGATTTTGGGCTCGGGGAAAACAGGTCCGGATGGAGTGGTGGTTTAATGGCCCAATCTTTTCTCTCTAATTTTACAGTCCGATGGGGTCACAGCCGGAAGATGTTAGCAGAAGTACTCAGGCGTACTCAGGCTCAACCTCGTAATTGATTAAACCATCAGTTCACACAAACCAAAAGTACTGCTCATACCGGTATACGCGGTAAGAACTTTTCGATGTGGCTTGGGCCTGTAGTAAAAGCGGCTGGCCACTTTGAAAAGGAGCAATTGCAGGCTCGCAAACCTTGGAAGGTAGCTCTGTCAACTTAGGTTCGCATGAACTGGTGGTTTAAAATCGCTATCAACTGTTCTGCGAGAACCGACTGACAGTGTACCACCCTTCTTTGGGGATTGGCTACTGATGGGCTCAGTCGGCCTACTATCTATGACTATTCTGATGAATGGGTGGATTTGAAGTGTTTTTTCAACTTTTTAGGTTTGTCGCCTGAACGAGGACGAGTATCAGAAGTCTCGAATGCACACCTTCACAGTTCAACTCATAAAGCCCCTACCATCTTCAGCCGAATGGACTGCCTGGCCATTATCACTGCATCCGGAGTGAAAGTTGATCCAAATACAGCTACAATGATTGGGCATTCTATTCGTGAGTGATGCCCTCTACGATCTTCAGCTGAATGGAATGCCCGGTTGTTATCACTGCATCTGAGCAAAAATTAACCCAAATACAGCTATTGCAAGGAACATGAGTATGGACGAAGCACAGAAATCCAGAATGCAATATCACACTGAAGTCCAAGTATTCAAAGCCAAAGCAGATAGCACATGGAACCGAGTAACCATCCCATTGAGAATGATACAGAAGAATCGTGAGTCAATGTCCATGCCCAACAGGGCAACACCAATAGCATAACCCAAATGTAGCTCTCTCTAGTGAATGGCGCCAGGCGCCCTATCTACTCTACAACCTATCCTACAACTACAACAATGAACAGCAACCAGACAACTTGACTACCAGCGAGTGATGATGTCAACTCCAATGCAGACCTCCACCATCACCARGTACGTGTCCTCTTCCCACACTCTCCCTTGTTACCCACAMAGCGCCCTTCACCTCCGAAGTACCACCTTCGCCCTCACCTCCCCTGCACCCTCTTGCGGCCCAGGCTATGGCCGCCAGTGCCCTCAGTGCAGGCAGCGCCCTACCGCCTAGCGCTGGCCTGCTTGCTCTTAGCGCAGCACTGCCTTGCAAAGCGCAGCGCACATGCATCCGTGCAGCGTGCCCGCATGTGCCAGCATTGGCCAAGATCCCTGCTGCCTCGCCCTGCTTGCCTATATGCCAATGCAGCATGTGGGCGGCCTCCCTTCAGCCTGCGACCGGGACCCAGAGGCTGAAGCCTTCCTGATACAGTTGGGCCCCGGAGCAATGCAGTTGTGCCTCTCTTCTCAAGGCCTGCGGCCAGATTCAGATAGTGGGCCGATTTTCCCTTTGGCATTTCGGCCTCTCTACCCAACATGCATTGTCGGCCTCACGTTCGAGTGCCCAGGGCCTAACTAACTCAGAGGCCCTGGGCATTTCAGCATTTGCTGAAATCCGAGACTCGGTGCACTCCAACCAACTGGCGTGCTGCAACTGTATAGACCCCACTTCGTGAAATGTTGGCMGAGAGGGCTCTTGTTGATTTGCTGGCCCGCCTTCACTTAGGGCGGGCACTAGGCTTGCTAGGGCCTTAGCCCAGAACATGTACAACATGGCAAGGCCCCTACTTGAGGGCTCAATCCTCACATTCCATCCCCCTTAGCTTCGAAAGTCCGCTGAGATGCTTACTTCGCAGGTGCCTTCCCTTTTAGCTTCCGTTCATAATCTGCCACCACCTGAGGAGCTGTTTCCATCAGTTCCTCCCGAGTGAACCACCGATCTCCTTTAGGATCCGTATGATGCCTGAATCTGATCCGGTACTCTCTTTTGGGTTTAGGAGGTCTTCCTCGACCCAACGGCTTCTGAACAGGCATATCCCTGTGTTCCACAATGTCGTTGATGTCGACTTGTCCATCCATGGTTGGGGGCAGCATCGATCTCCTGGAAGGGAATTGATCAGTCTCAGCGAAAGGTGCAAGCTTTGAGGCATGAAAGACTGGGTGAGTGCGTAGGTGTCCAGGGACACGAATGACATATGTGGGACCATCCAACTCATCTCCCCCTACATCCAAGACTTCCGAGGGACCAAAGTACTGAGGCATCAGTTTGCGAGATATTAATTCCTGTCCTAACTCACTAGCCTTGACCCAGACACGTTCCCCTACCTGAAATGTGGACTGTCTGCGATGTTGATTCTCAGAAGCAATCATGGCTTGCTGAGTTTTCTTCATATGTTCAATAGCGTCTTGCAGCAACTTCTCATATTGCACACCGTATTCAAGTGTGCCTGGAGTTGCAGCGGGTCGGTTTTCAGGTAGGAGGAAGTCTAATGCTGATCTAGGCTTCCATCCTAAGTGCAGCTGGTTAGGACTAACGTTGGTACTACTATGTATAGCGTTGTTGTACAGGCTGGCGATGAGAGGTAACTGCTCATCCCAATCGTCCTGGHTGGGCTTGATGTAATGCCTCAGCAAGTGCTGTACAACTCTATTCATTTGTTCGGCCTGTCCGTTGGCTTCGGGATGATTCCCTGAAGTCATYTGAAGTTGACTGCCCATCTGTTSYGCAGTCTTCTTCCACAGCTCACTTGTGAATCGGACGTCTCGGTCACTAATGATGGTCTTTGGTAAACCAAAGTCCCTTACCCAGTTGTCCTTGAACAACTTGATGACGTATTCCGTCCTGGCTGTCTCTGGCATTGGAATTAGTCTAGCGTATTTGGTGAATCGGTCAATGATGACGAAAATGTGCCTCTTACCACTCTTGCTGGTCACAAGAGTGTCCATGAAATCCATGGAAACACTCAATCCTGGACCATCAGGAATAGGTAAAGGCTTAGATAACCCAAGTGGTGCTTGAGTTCGCGGCTTGTCCCGCTGACAGACCTGACAGGTTTCAACATGTTTCTTTGCGTCATCTAGCATTCCGGGCCTCCAAAATCGCTGTACTAAGTTAGCACTCGTTTTCTTGTAGCCAAAGTACCCAGTTGCGTCATGACATTCGCCTAAAAATAAACTACGCAACTGTTCACTAGATGGAACTACCAATCTCTTTACTCCGGCCTTATCAAGATAGATTAGCCCATCCACCATCACAAACTCATTTTCTGTGGCCTTGTCTTTTGCCCGAAGTTTGCGGATGATGTCCATCGTGACAGAGTCTTCCTAATAGGCTCCCACCAATGATTGAGTTACTTCTTCAGATATGCCAAAGTCAAAAACTAGCGCACCTAGGTAGTCTGCTCTGCGGGATAGCGCGTCTGCAACCTTGTTATACTCTCCCTTCAGGTCCTCAAGCTTGAAGTCATATTGGTCTATGACTTCAATCCATCGCTTGAGTGCATCAGAAAGAGTCGGTTGAGTCTTGATCCATTTGAGGGTCTGATGATCAGTCCTCAGATAGAAGAACCTTCCCAAAAGGAAGTGTCTCCAATGGACAAGTGCCTTGAAGAGAGCATAGAGTTCCCTTTCGTAGGTGGACTTAGCCAACTTCTTCGATGGCATCTTTTTACTCATGCACTCAATCGGTCTCAACTTTTTCCCATCCTGCTGAGCCAGCACTGTGCCAATGCCGCATTGGCTTGCGTCAGTGGTTACTATGAACGGCTTCTACGGATGGGGAACCATGAGAACTTCATGATTGCATGCTTCAATCGCTTGAAAGCACCTTCGCACTCATCACTCCAGTCCCACGGCGTGTCAAGTCGAGTTAGATCTGTCAAAGGAGAGCCGACTGTAGAATAGTTCTTTACGAAGTTCCTATAGTAGCCGCACATTCCTAAGAAAGATCTGACCTCAGTGACTGTCTGAGGTCGTGGCCAGTCTCGAATACTAGCCACCTTCGCATCTTCCGGCCTAATCCCTTCCCCGGATACTTCATGACCCAAGTATAGTATCTTAGTGCGGCCAAACTCACACTTCTCTAAGTTGACCTTATACTTGTGCTGCCGAAGGAGAGAAAGTACCGTCTCAACATGCTGTGCATGCTCCTCGACAGACTTACTAAAGATCAGAATGTCGTCTAGGTAGACCACGACAAACTTATCTAAATGGTCATGGAAGATCCGATTCATAGCGTGCTGGAATGTACCCGGCGCATTGCAAAGACCGAAAGGCATCACTACAAACTCATACAGACCGTATCTAGTCTGAAAAGTTGTCTTGTGTTGGTCCTCAGGTCTTATTGCGATCTGGTGATATCCGGATTTCAAGTCTATCTTTGTATAGTACTTGCATCCCTGCACCCTATCCAATAGGTCGTCTATGCGAGGTAGAGGCTCTGCGTTTTTCACCGTGATGGCATTGAGGCCCCTATAATCAATGGACATCCTCAAAGTACCCCCCTTCTTCGGTACGAATAGAACGGGTGATCCGTAAGGGGAAGTACTAGGACGAATCCAACCCTTCTCTGTCAGCTCCTTTAGTTGCTTCCGAAGTTCATCTAACTCGGCAGGGGCCATCCTATAGATCCTTCCCTTTGGGGTCTTACTCCCTGGAATGATTTCTATAGCGTGGACGACTTCCCTATCAACAACTCCTGAGGGCTCCTCGAACAGATCAGGGAACTTAGCAACGACGCGTTCTATCTCTGGGGGTGTTTTAACGGCCTCCCCCTTCTCAGAGACATAAACAAGGTACATACCCTCCTCTTGGTTCTGTTTATAGTAATTGTAGAACGCTGATGCACACAAGCATCCATAGGTATCTGCTATACTGCTGGCCTTGAACTTAGTCAATCTGACAGTTCAGCCATCARGCAACTTTTGCTTGAGCACCTTCTTATCCCAGTCAAAYTGGGGCTTAGCAACTTCGAGGTAGTACATGCCTAACAACATTTCGAATGGCAAGTCGTCGCTAACCAAGAACGAGATCTTATGGTTAAGCTCTCCTCCTCCATAGGAGAAGGTACAGACTACRTCCTTGATGTAGTCTGTGACAATCATGCRSTCTTTGTTGGCCAAAGTAGATGCTACTGGTCTACTAAGGTGCCGTACCCGGTCCTGTAGGTGCAGCCTTTCCAAACAATCGCAACTTATGTAATTTCGCATGGATCCGTTGTCTATGAAGACTCCACATTTGCGGCCTCCTACATCCACTTCCACCACGAAATGTTCCCCTCTGGGACCCTTCTTTAGCGCCACCCAAGACTCGCGAGGGTCCTTGTTTGACCACTCGCCTTCTAAGTCTTCTAAGGCCTCAAACATATCTAACGTACAGAGCATAGTTTGGTCTAGTTGTGTCTGCGGGGTGACTAAGGAGTCATTAGCTTCGGCCTTGTCATGAAGTGAGGAGGGTATCATTCCCACTTCATATTGAGTAGAAGCCGCTACTACTTCCACCGGCCCTATGCGTTTCCCGAGCTAGAGGCCTGGGAATAGGTTGTCCCTACTTTTGGAGCAACCTTTTGCGTAACCTTAGCGTTCTGACACTTCCACTGCGTGTGTCCGTATTCTCCGCAGTTGATGCAAGCGCCACGCATTCGGCGGTCACGCCACACGTCTTGATCAAGACCTGCCTTTACCCACTCAAACTGTTTGGTCTGATTGGAGGCGGTCTTCCCTTGACTCCTAGGTTGGCCCTTCCCTCGGCCACCTGCCTTAGTCTTTACTACCGCGGCAAGGGTGCTACCCTCAACTAGCTCCTCGTCGTCATACTCTGAATAGTCCACCAGGTCAGAGAGCTCGTCGATCTCAGTTTGAGTCACATCGGACTCCGCCATCATCAACTTTGCCCCCTTCTTCTTCCACTCCTGGGGACTCTTCTTCTTCTTTGAGTCATTTCCTGAGGTGGGTTGAGCATTGCCTAGGGTGGCCTCTAAGTCTAAGGCTTTCCTAGACAATGTCTCAAACGAGTGGTACTCAGTGCGTGCCTCACTGGCTAGTGAGTTCCTGATGTTCTCAGGGAGACATCTAACAAACGTTGTTAACAGGAACTGGTCGCTGTAGTTGATACCTGGGACGATGATCAGGCTCTCAACGGTTGTCGTAAGCTCCCTAACTGACCTGAACTTGCGTTGGTCCAGTTTGTTAATGGCATCAGTGGCCTTTGTGCCTCCTATGGGTTATGCCATCGAGCTTATACCATCTCCATAAACTGGTCTAATGTTAGGGACTTAGTGCAGTCCGCCATGCGTCTCCCATACCCGGCCTTGATAACTACACCATCTAACCACTTGGCTGCCTTACCCTCGAGGTAAGATGCAGCAGTTACCACTTCGTCCTCAGGCAAGGTCCTCTTTGCCTTCACCCAAACCGGGACGGTCCTCCCTGTGCAGGAACAGATTGTTGCGGTGGTGTAGCAACCACCACTGGACCCGAAGAAGAAGATGCAACAGTCTGAGCGGCTGCTGCAGATGTGCCACTTGGGTGTGTGCCAGCTTGAACCGGAAAGGGGCCTGACATCGCTGATAACGGCAACGGCGATTGTGCTGGTGGTCGGAATCCTAGCTTTGTCAAAGCATCCAGGATCTGGTCTAGAGTGCTCTGCATGAAGTCTTAACTTGCTGTCCACGTGTGCGTGTAATGACAGCATGTTCTTCTTCAATACCTTCAGTGGGTCAGTCAACGTTGACTCATCCAAGCCCTCTAGTTCAGCCTTGTCAGCCTCTAAAGATTCAAGCCTTGCTGCTCTAGTTTTCATCGCATTTTCTCTATCGGTAGCATCTTTCAGGTCCTTCTCTAACTTACGGCGGAGCATCTCGACCTGCTGGATCTCTCTGAGCTCCCTCTGACGCGGGGCTAACGGGCTGAACTGCGAGCCCGCCGTTTGACTAGAAGACTGGCTAGAGCCTCTGGAACCGGAAGTGCCTGAGGAACTTGTGGAACTAGTTGGCATTCCCACACTCATCCCACTATTCCCTGACGAGGACGCAGATGATGACGCAGCAGAGCTTGCGCCGTTAGCCATCGCAGCTGCTCTGGCTGTTGTTGCCTGCTCTCTTGCTGCTCTGTTTGCTTCTGCTATCCCCGCTGCTAGCGCACGGGCTCTACGTATCCTTCTTTCTTCTCCCGGCTCCAAGGCCTGAAACACGTGTGGTACCCTTAGTGCCCATGCACGTGTTAGTCTCCTGTTGTCAGCTCTATCATCAACAGGATCCGACCCACTCATTAGTTAGACAGATAGTGTCTACACTAGAATCCCTTAGTGGAATCCTACCGCAGCATGTATCTGACCGGCATAAAATTTTCTATATATAGTTGTGTCCGGCGAGTACCCTACTATACCGAATCAAGTGGCATGTCTACAACATTCACACAGATCGTCTACATAGTCTAGATGCACCCTGACTGGTTCACTTACAGCAGCATTATGGTAGCATACAACAGTCCTACACTAATCTGTCTGTGAGGTTAGCAGTCCGTCAACCAACTAATCAAAGGTACAAAAAGACAATGTAGCAGATGTATGATTGATGGGTATGGTTGTGTATACAGATGAGCACCAATTGAAACCTACCCTCTCCTCAATCCAACCATCCGAACAGCATCATTGAGCAGGCAGTGTCTTCGTGTGCATTTCGGCCCACCCCTGTGCCCAAGTTGTCACCGAGCAAGCCAGCCCAACCACTCTTATTTACCCTCGTACGACGACGAGCCTTCCTGTCCATGTGATCTGGCTGATCAGGAGGAATTTATAGAGCGCCCCCATCTCTTCAGGAATTATTTAATGTCGCAATCAGGACGACGATCACAGCCAGATTCACAATGAACTCCCAACCAGAAATATTTATAGACGGTCTGGTGAGCGTCTATCATGGGCTGGCACACCCGGAGCAACTTCTATCAGCGCAGCAAGTGCCAAACAGGACAGCAGCCATCGCATGCGTGTACTACTCCCTGTGGGTTGGCATGGTGACCGTGACCCAAGTGCTTCGACCAGGGCCCTTCAGAGGCACCGCCCTTTCTCCTTCCAGTATGCTTCCGGGAAGATTGTCGTCTCTCAAGGTAGCGCGCTCACGACACCTCACCAAAAGAGAGGACTCTCAAGTTGGACTCACTTCCACACG